>ML356318.1:2677-18601 GCA_005239505.1 Nicotiana paniculata
AATATATATATATATATATATATATATATATATATATATATATATATATATATATATATATACACACACACACACACATACACAGAGACATTTCATTGTAATACTTTAACTATATGTTATATATAGCTTGTTATAGTATATGTTAGTGTGTGTATATATATATATATATATAACACACTTCGTTGTGCTACATTAACTATATATATAGCATATTATAATATATGTTAATGTATTCATTATTTGTATTACAAAAGAGTTAATGGATTACATTTATATTAATTAGATAGTAAATATTAATGCGATTCAAATTTAAAGTTTGACCATGTTTGACCTATCAATTTAACTCGTTTACTTAATACTAATAACTTCTTTCGTTTCTTTAATTTGTGATATACATACATATATATATATATATACATGTCAAAGATGTTTAGTATTAATTCTTCTATTTTCCATTATTAATTCTTCTATTTTCCATTATTAATTCTTCTATTTTCCATTCATTCATCACTAATAATGCATGACAATGGATTAATCGATATAGGTCGAGACGTTTTATTTTTACTATTAATAGATATAGGTCAAACGTTTTATTTTGAATATTCAACGATGCATCTAAATAAGTTATAAGTTGATGAATCAATTTACAAATACATATATTTGATGATAAATTATATATACTAATTAGGATCTTCACAAGTCTGCCACAGGGTCAGATTCTTTTAGGGATAGACTTGGGAAGATCCTCATTAATATATATAATTTATCTTCAAATATATATATTTGTAAATTGATTCATCGACTTATAACTTACTTACATGCATCGTTGAATATTAAAAATAAAAACTTTGACCTATATATATATATATGCACACACACACGCTTTGTTGTACTACTTTAACTACATATATAGCATGTTATAGTATATGTTAGTGTATTCATTATTTGTATTACAAAAGTGTTAACAGATTATAATATTATTTAGATAGTAAATACAAAAGTGATTCATAATTTTGACCAATGTTGACCTAATAACCGACCAACTTTGGTCGGTTATTTTCTAGAAATTAAAATATACTGACCAAAGTTGGTCGGTAAATGCTTCCCCAGAATTAATCGACCAACGTTGGTCGATAAATTAAAATAAAATTTCTTTAAATTTTATAAAATATTTTATTTAATAATATAACTATTAAAATTTTAAAAATTGGGTCCACATTACCATCAAAGTTGGTCGGTAATGTGTAAGTTTCTTTGACTAAGCAAGTCTGACCAGCTCGGTCAACTTGTTGACCAACTTATCGACCAACTTTGGTCATTATTTTTTTTTTAAATAAATGTAATTTTTTTTTTCTAATTTCCATCCAAGGTGGACGGTTTTTGGTCGCTTTTGTTACCGAACAACGGTGGTCGGAAAATTTTGGTCAGTTTTTTGCGTATTTCTAGTAGTAAGCGTCTATTCATTGTTATTATTAAAAGCGAGACATTTGTACTTAATTAAATATTTAATTTTTAATTATTGAATTAATGTGACGTTCAAATATACAAAACATAAATCGATTAAGAGAAAAACATTATTCGAGTAGGAAAGAATTTTAAATTAATTATATGTTCTATACTATTATAAAATCATGAAGCCAAGAATAAATTATTTCCTTAAATTCAATTCTTTTTCAAAATTGTCATGTCAGTAAAAATTTTGCAAGTTGACAAAACTTTGAAGATGCATAATATTGTTTTTTTCACAAGAAGAGCATTGGCAATAGAAGAAATCAGAAAGTAGGGCAAAATCACTTACAATATAGTATTTAGGGTCAATTTGCTAAAATTGCAAATTACTTGAAGCAATAAAGGTGACACTATAAGATAAAGGTGTTTAAAATAGTTATTATTTTTTTCCTTTTGTATTCATCAATAAATGACATTTTCATATCTTTTGTAACATATTAAGTTATTTTTGTAAAATGTTACTTCAATATCAGTCATTTTGAAGACTTTATATTGCCATTTATCAATCCTTTTTTCTAGGAGTTATAGGCTAACCTCTTCATTACTTCAACTTATATATTTGATAAAAAAATTTAAAGAATTATGGTAAAAGTATTTTGTGATACTTGCTTTTAGTATTATATCACAGTAATAATAATAATTTTCATAAAACATAAATTCTCAAAAATCACAATAAAGCATATAAATACTTTCGCCGGACATAATTTCTTCAATTATTAAGCTAGATAAATTGAATTAATGTTCATAATTTTTAAGAACTTACACATTTTTCTTTAATTTTTATTCAATAACTAAAACACATTATTTAATAGTATATTTTTTGATATAAAGTACACGTGCAAAACACGTATTTTAAAACTAGTTCACTAAAATATCTGAAAAGTTTTGGAGAACTATTGAATTATTCACCAGAGGGCGGGTTCCATGTATAAATTGAGAATCATACGAGTGTGAGAATCACTTGAAAATGCACATGTCACGACCCGAATTTTCCACCGTCGGGACCGTCATGGCGCCTAACATTGAACCCGTTAGGCAAGCCAACGTTAATGTTTATTTACCTTATTCATTTATTTTTAACAGGCAACAAGTGATGTACAAATCAGCGGAAATGAAAGTGCGAAAGAAAACAAAGTCTAACAACTTGATTAAATGCCATTATGAAATTCATAATACTAAACCCAGAATTTGGTGTCACAACTTCACGGACTGTCTGTGAATACTACATATAAAGGTCTAAACAAAATAAATACATTTGTCTCAGAATAAAGAAGAACATAATGGAAATAAAGTAGGAGGGGACGCCAAGGCCTACGGACGCCTGCAGGACTACCTCGGAATCTCCAAATGGGCTGAAGGCAGCCTCCTCACTCTAAGGTCCGTAGGGTCCTATACCGGTATCTGCAAAAAAGTACAGAGTATAACATCAGTACAACCGACCCCATGTACTAAGTAAGTGTCGAGTCTAACCTCGGAAAAGTAGTGACGACGCTAGGACACGACAACCAATTAAACCTGAGTAGTTTAATCATATACGGAGAAAATAATAACAACAAGAAATAAACAGCTAAATACAAAGAAAGGGGAACATGATGAGAGGAGAAAATACCAAATGATGAAAATAACGAAGTAAAGCAACAAATTAGATATCAATTTAAACAACAGAAGTAACAGCACAAAAACAAGTGCACGACATCGCCCTTCGTGCTTTTACTCTCATCCTCACCAAATAATAAATAGAATGCATGGCATTACCCTTCGTACTTTTACTCGCGAAGGGCAGCCTATTAGAGGACTTATGCGATCGCAGGAGGAGCTATGCATTCGCGAAGGCTTAGCCCTGCCCCGCCTTCGTGTTCGCGTATAAGGGGTCGTGTTCGCATAGCTCTCCTAGGTTCCTGGCCACCCCACCCCCATCCCCCCGATAACTGTGCGTTCGTGTTTGACCTGGTGCGTTCGCATAGAGTAATTTCCCAATGCTCCACGTTCACACCCCAGGTCTATGCATTCGCATAGAGAAAATCCCAGCCCCAGCCCTAGCTCCACTTACTCTTCGTGTTCGTGTGGGTTACCACACGTTCGCAGAGAAAAAAATTTTAGACACCAGAAACAACATTCTCACCAGATTTTCCTAAGTCCAAACCACTCCGAAACCTATCTGAAACTTACACGAGCCGTCGGGGCTCCAAACCAAACATGTACACAACCTTTAAAACATCCTACGGACTTACTCGTGCGATAAATAGCCAAAATAACATCTTAAACAACGAATTTAGCATAAAAATCAAAGGAAAATCTCAAGAACTTTCAATGTCTCAAATTTCACAACTACGGGTCCGAATCACGTCAAAGACCTCCGTTTCTAACCAAATTTTACAGGAATCACTCAAATACAATATTAAACATGTACCGGGCTCCGGAACCAAAATATGGGCCCGATACCATCAATTTCAAATATAATCAAATTTCCAAAAACTCTTATAATTTCAGTAAAACAATTTCTTTCAAAAATTCATTTCTCGGGCTTGGGACCTCGGAATTTAATTCCGGGCATATGACCAAGTCCCATATTTTCCTACGGACCCTCCGGGACAGTCAAATCATGGGTCCGGTTCCGGTTCCGGGTCCTAGTCCATTTACCCAAAATATTGACCGAAGCCAACTTAAATTTAATTTTAAAGGCAAAATTAGCATTTTTCTCAGTTTTTCATATAATCTTTCCGGATATACGCCCGGACTGCGCACACAAAACAAGGTGAGATAAAAGGAGGTTTTTAAGGCCTCGGAACACAGTTTTGACTTATAAAATGAGAGATGACTTTTTGGGTCATCACATCACAGAAGAAGGATTTAACAAAGAATAGTCTGATGTTTTGTCCAAAATGAGAAAAGTACGTGCACCACACCATCGAGTACAATAACCTTAAAGCACATAAACTGCAAAATACCAAAACACTCGCATGTTGGTAAAATACCATCTTCAGCCTACTATTGTCGTATATACACTAGTATAGTGGCGTACGCAGAATCTTTCGTAAGCGATGTCACTATTAAAAGCTAAATAGATGAACAAATTACCAAAATTACATCACATTAAAAGGTCTTTTCATAGAATTATAGAATTCAAGTCATAAATAGAACAACAAATATATTTAAAAAATCATATTACAGCTTGTGTCTGGCCATTGGACAAATAATATTACAGCTTCGAGCTCCTCGGTAGTTGTTTTAATGTTCTCATTTTCCTTTGGCTCTTGAATCACAATATTTCTCGAGTCGAAATCAATGTTCCCTTTTGTGTCTTCAGTTGAGGTGTCACGACCCTAATTTCCCTCTGTTGGGTATCGTGATGGCACCTAGTCTTAGGGACTAGGTAAGCCTAGCAGTTACTAAATAGCAACAATAATAAAAGGAAAAATAACAGTCTCGATATAGAATCTCAACAAAATGTACAAACTTTCCCAAAACCGGTAATACAAGTCATAAGCTCTACGAATCTTCTACAAATTCTAAGTACTTCTGTTTCGAAATAAATACGACAGTGTGTGAACAATAAATAGAAAGAAGGTGACTCCGACGCCTCTGAACGCAGCAGTAGGTTACCTTGAGTCTCCTCGGCAATCATCCACACAGCTACTACAGTATATACCTGGATCTGCACACAAAAATGTGCAGAAGTGTAGTATGAGCACACCACAGCAGTGCCTAGTAAGTATCAAGACTAACCTCGGTGGAGTAGTAATGAGCACTAGTCATGTCACGACCCAAAATCTACTAAGGTCGTGATGGCGCCGGACACCACCGTCAGGCAAACCAATCATTAATTAGTTGAAATAAATTCATTTTTAACATCTTTTTCAAAATCGTACCTTTCACCTACAAGTTATAATAGTGAATAAAAATTTATCAAATAGATACGACAGGTAAACCATTCCATTTATTAAATTAAATCCCAAACACATCCCAGAACTCGATGTCACAAGTGCATGAACAAATTCTAAGAATTGTATAATTTCTACAAAACTTGTCCGAAATACAATTGGACAAGGAAATTAAAATAAAATAATACAATACGAGGGAGACCCTGTCAGCTGCGGATCGCCTCCGAATAATGCAGCTCGCCTAAGTCTCCAAACCAGCCACATCACTATGAAGGTACTTGTGCAATAAAAATGCACAGCAAGTGTAGCATGAGTATGAAAACAACGTGTACTCAGTAAGTCGCCGCCTAACCTCAGAGAGGTAGTGACGAGAGGTAGAATTAGACATTCACGAAGGTCCAACAAATTAATTTAACACAATATGATATCAGTAACAGGCATGCGAGGATGATAAAACAGTAAGCATTGCGGATAACCGTAATTCAAATAAATACTAAAAGCAAATAAACAGTTACTACTTCCTCATTTTCCCCAATAAACAATTTCTTCTTTATTTTCCCACAAATATCTTAAATAAACAATTACTTATTTATTTTCCCCCAAATATCTTATCACTTCAAAATCCATGAAAAACATTTAACAATTTAGCATGCGCATACGGGATAAGGACAACCGACCTGAGCCATCATAATAATCATCTATGTGCACTGCCGAGGGTCGAACGACCCGAACCATAATATTTCTTTCAATCTCGTCGTGGCGTGCGTCCCGCTCCCATGAGAGTGGGGGAAATAACACTCCGCTCGTAGAATGTAAATTGCGAAGCGGTCACATGCAGTCATGCACAATCAACAGTNTTTTAACATCTTTTTCAAAATCGTACCTTTCACCTACAAGTTATAATAGTGAATAAAAATTTATCAAATAGATACGACAGGTAAACCATTCCATTTATTAAATTAAATCCCAAACACATCCCAGAACCCGGTGTCACAAGTGCATGAGCAAATTCTAAGAATTTTTACAATTGCTACAAAACTTGTCCGAAATACAATTAGACAAGGAAATTAAAATAAAGTAGTACAATACGAGGGAGACTCTGTCAGCTGCGGATCGCCTCCGGATAATGCAGCTCGACTAAGTCTCCAAACCAGCCACATCGCTATGAAGGTACCTGTGCAATAAAAATGCACAGCAAGTGTAGCATGAGTACGAAAACAACGTGTACTCAGTAAGTCGCCCGCCTAACCTCAGAGAGGTAGTGACGAGAGGTAGAATTAGACATTCACGAAGGTCCAACAAATTAATTTAACACAATATGATATCAGTAACAGGCATGCGAGGATGATAAAACAGTAAGCATTGCGGATAACCGTAATTCAAATAAATACTAAAAGCAAATAAACAGTTACTACTTCCTCATTTTCCCCAATAAACAATTTCTTCTTTATTTTCCCACAAATATCTTAAATAAACAATTACTTATTTATTTTCCCCCAAATATCTTATCACTTCAAAATCCATGAAAAACATTTAACAATTTAGCATGCGCATACGGGATAAGGACAACCGACCTGAGCCATCATAATAATCATCTATGTGCACTGCCGAGGGTCGAACGACCCGAACCATAATATTTCTTTCAATCTCGTCGTGGCGTGCGTCCCGCTCCCATGAGAGTGGGGGAAATAACACTCCGCTCGTAGAATGTAAATTGCGAAGCGGTCACATGCAGTCATGCACAATCAACAGTCCACCCGGACTACATCGGAAAAACAAGTACTCAAGTAATGAAAATTTTCTCTTTTAAAAATCAGAAAAATTAGTATTTTAATCTTTTCTCGAAATTCATTTGCCAAGTTTAATAATATTCAATAATATAACCTTATCTGGAATACAATTGTCCATGGAGGAGTCAATTTTCTTTCTAAGTGGTTAAGAAGGTACACCCTAGCCTTCGTAGGAAATAAGTTACAAACTCAATAGCATTATCAGTCTAATATTATTGGCAGGATCACATGTACAGCACGTAAGGAATGCTAGTGGGTCCTAGACTACCCGGACATGGCATAATAGTAGCTATGCACGGACTCCCATCACCTCGTGTGTACGTAGCCCCCGCAGACAGTAGCACATACTTAATTATTCACCTAGGGGGACGATTCCCCCTTACAAAGTTAGAAAGGACACTTACCTCGCTCCGAAATTCCCTAACCGGCTTCCAAGCCATTCCGACGACTGCAATGGATGCACAATGCCCCAAAATTACCAAATAACGGGCAAAGCAATGAAAATATACTCTAATATTTTCAACAATTCAAATTATATAATTTCCCAACTCCGCTAAGTGAATTGACCAAAAATCCCTCGGGCCTCTACCCATAGCTTTACTAGTTCAAATACACAATTCACTCTAAATTCCATGCTCAAATTCGTGGTAGAAATCCAAAATACCATTTCTAGGTTTTTCCTCCAAAATCCAATTTTTTCTACTAAGTTCCATGTCTAATCCATGCATATAACTTGTATTTAACTTTAAAACATGAAGAAATTACTTACCTTGACATTGATGATGAAATTTCCCTCTTGAAGCTCTCCTAAAATCTCCTAAGCCATGAGAAAAATGAGAAAATGAACCAAGATCCTTGTTTTAAAACATTCTGCCCATGCCGGTTTTCGCACCTGCGATCCAGTCCTCGCACGTGCGCTTCCGCAGGTGCGCCCAAGAGCCCGCACCTGCGGCTTCCTTCTCCTCCAGCCGGATCCTCACCTGCGACCTGTCATGACCCGAAATCCCTAAGGTCGTGATGGCTCCGGACACCATTGTCAGGCAAGCCAATCATTAATTAGTCGAAATAAATTCCAGTTTAACATTTATAAAAAAATATTTCCTTTCACTTTATTACATATTAACCAAATAAAATCTATCAATTTAAAAACAGTGGTTCGAATACTACACTTTGACAAATATATCCCAACACATCCCAGAACCCGGTGTCACAAGTACATGAGCAATTTCTAAGAATTTATACAATCATCACAAAGCCTGTCCGAAATACAAATTGGACAAGGAAATTTACAATAAAATAAATACAGTACGAGGGAGACTCTGTCAGCTACGGATCGCCTCCGGATGATGCAGCTCGCCTAAGTCTCTGAATCCTCCACATTGCTATGAAAGTACCTGTGCAATAAAATGCACAGCAAGTGTAGCATGAGTACAAAAATAAAGTGTACTCAGTAAGTCGCCCGCCTAACCTCAAACAGGTAGTGACGAGAGATCGAATTAGACACTCACTAAGGGCCAGCAAATTATTTAACAGTATAAGATGAACACAATAGGCATGTGAAGGTAGTAAATATATATATATATATATATATATATATATATATACATATATATATACAGATATATATATATATACATATATATATATATACATATGTATATATATAAGGCACTGAAATCCAAGTAAATACTGGAAATAAACAACCAGGTACCACTTTTCCATTATTTTCCAAAATATCTTAAATAAACAATTTCCTCTTTGTTTTCCCCAAATATCATAAATCCACAATTCTTCTTTATTTTCCCCCAAATATCCTATCACTTCAAAAATCATGAAAAACATTTAACAATTTAGCATGCGCATACGGGATAAGGACAACCGGCATGAGTTGTCATAATAATCAACTTTGTGCACTGCCGAGGATCGAACGGCCCGTACCAAAAAGGCACCTCTCAATAAAATACTCATGTCTATGCACTGCCGAGGATCGAACGGCCCGTACCAAAAGTGCATCTCTCAATATAATAATCCTCTCTGTGCACTGCCAAGGATCGAACGGCCCGTCCCATAAGTGCACCTCTCAATGCAATAATCATGCCTATGCACTGCCGAGGATCAAACGTCTCGGACCAAAACTGCATTTTAAATCTGTCGTGGCGTACGGCCCGCTCCCATGAGAGTAGGGTAAATAACACTCTGCTCACGGAATGTAAATTGCGAAGCGGTCACATGCAGACATGCACAATCAACAATCCAGCTCGAATACGTCGGGAACAAAAATACTCAAGTAAATGACCGATTTCTCTTTTGAAAAAACCACAAATAGTATTTAAATCCCTTTTTTCGAAATTCACTTGCCGAGTTTATATAACATTTAGTAACACAACCCTATTCGGAAGTACAATTGCCCGCAAAGGAAATAAATTCTCTTTTTAGATGATTTAGAAAATAAACTCTAATTCTTCCTAAGTCATTAAATTACAAATTTTGATTATATCAGCAGTCTAATATCACGGACAATATCACAGGTACAACAGGTAAGGCATGCTAGTGGGTCCTAGGCTACCCGAACATGGCATCATAGCAGCTATGCACAGACTCCCGTCACCTCGTGCGTACGTATCCCCCGAAGATAATAGCATATACTTAATTAGTTCACCTAGGGGGACAATTCCCCCTCACAAGGTTAGAAAGGAGACTTACCTCGCTCAAAAATTCCAATACCGGCTTCCAAGCCCTTCCGACGACTCCAACGGACGCACAACGCTCCGAAACTACCACATAACGGCAAAGAAATGAAAATTCATCCTAATACTCACAACAAATTCAAATTATATACTTTCCAAACCCCGTTCAGAGAAATGACCAAAATGCCCTCGGGCCCACATGCCCGAAAATCCGAAATTCTCGAAGATATATTCTACCCATAGCCTTACTAACTCAAATATACCATTTACTCAAATATTCATGCTCAATTCATGGCTAAATTCCAAATTTACATTTCCTAGGTTTCTTCAATATTTTCCAAATTTCTACCAATTTCCATGCCTAATCCATGCATATAATCTTGTATTTAACTTAGAAGCATGAAGGAGTTACTTACCTTGACATTGCATGAAGGAATCCTCTCTTTGAAGCCTCCCAAAATCGCCTAAGCCCAAGAAGAAATGAAGAAAAATGAACCAAAATCCTTTTTTTAATACATTCTGCCCAGGCTGATTTCCGCACCTGCGGTCCCCTTACCACACCTGCGCTTCCGCAGGTGCACCCAAATGTTCCGCACCTGCGGCCTCCTTGGCTCCAGCCCAAAATCGCATATGCGGTCCCCTTATCGCACCTGCGCTTCCGCAGGTACGCCCAAATCTTCCCCACCTGCAGCCTCCTTGTCTCCAGCCCAAAATAGAACATGCGGCCAAATCCTCGTAGGTGCAGATCACACCAGATGACAGCTATTCCAGCCTTCTTCAAACTCTCAAATTGATCCGTTAACCACCCGAAATCCACCCGAGGCCCCCGGGACCCCGTCCAATTATACCAACCTGTTCCAAAATATAATGCGAACTTGCTCGAGGCCTCAAATCACATCAAACAACATCGAAACCACAAATCGCACTCAAATCCCAACTTTATGAACTTAGAAATTTCCAACTTCTACATCCGATGCGGAAACCTATCAAATCACGTCCGATTGACCTCAAATTTTGTACACAAGTCATATTCGACATTATGGACCTATTCCAACTTCCAGAATCGCATTCCGACTTCGATATCAAAACTTCCACTTCCGGTCGGATTTCTAAAAAACCTTCAAACTTCTATCTTTAGCCAAATTACTTTAAAATGACCTACGGACATCAAAATTCACTTTCGATCGCGCTCCGAACTCCAGAATCACCATACGAATTTGTTCCAAGACTTGGAATCCCAAATGAACATCAATAACTCTGAAATGCACTTCAAGCTCAAATTTATGAAATTCTTCAAAAATGCTGACTTAAACAATATGCATCGAAATGCTCCCGGGTTATCCAAAACTCGATTCGGAGATACGCCCAAGTCCGAAATCATCATATGAACCTGCTGGAACCTTCAAATCCTGATTTGGTGGTCGTTTACTCAAAATTACAATCTTAGTTGATTCTTTCAACCTAAGGCTTCTGAAATGAGAATTTTCTTTCCAAATCAACTCTAAACTTCCCGAAATTCAATTCCGACCACACCTACAAGTCTAACATCTTAAACAAAGCTGCTCACGGCCTCAAACCACTGAACGACGCGCTAGAGCCCAAAACGACCGGTCGGGTCGTTACATTCTCCCCCACTTAAACCAACATTCGTCCTCGAACGTGCTAAGAACTGCTCTGGAATTATCTGAAATCACTGTTTAATACATGCAGCACCTACCTGTGCCACTGCAACCCAATTGAGTACATTAGTTTGATCATATATGAAGATTTCTTCTTTTATCCATATAATAAGCTCAGAATTCATTCAAACACCTAAAATTTCTCTGCCAGGCCTAGTTCCAATATATAAACACCGTATCATCCACCACCCGATATACTAGGACATGACTGCATACCTTTACTGAATCAGCACCATTCACTGCATAACTCATCATCTGACCACAACGACATCCCCTGAACCTAAATAGACAATATTTCACGAATCTGGTGCTCCCAATGCACCTCATGGTATATATGCATACATCCTGCTATAATGCTGACGATACCACCACAATGGAAGAGATGTGCAGAAACTCATACCCAACTGCAGAGTTAACAAATCCTTGAATACCTCATCTTGACTAGAATCATCACTTCATTATGAACCTGAATAATGGTATTTGTTCTTTAATATGCACTTCACATAACCTTATCGCACTGATCCCTGATCCGATAATCCCGTCTCACCCAGTATGAACTGCTCAGACAACAAATCACCCCAACTTGACCAACAGCCTCACATGATATCACATTGTGCCAATAGGCCAAAACTCGAACATGATAAATAAGAAATGACTCGGGAAGGGACTATTCAACTCATGCAACTGATATGAACTTTTCTCAAAAATTAGGAAATAAAACACAAGAAAAATAAATACATATTAACCCTTCTCATCATCACACTATTGCAGCGTGCAACCCGATCCAAATAACATACCCGTGGCGGCGTGCCACCCGATCCCGTCATAATACTCACATAAGGAAATATACACGGAGTTGAATAGCTCACTATTACACAAATTACTAGATCATAAGCACGCTAAGTGCATAATGCCATCCTGGGGAGACTGATAAAGCCATATGCTTACAAAACTCAAGCACAACTGAGGTGCAATGTATATATATACACACACACACACACACACACACACTCTAGATCTCAAGAGCTATCCTGCTCACATAACATCCCCACTACGCGGTTAGAAAGGAGACTTACCTCCCTCCGAAATTCCAATACCGGCTTCCAAGCCCTTCCGACGACTCCAACGGACGCACAATGCTCCAAAACTACCACATAACGACAAAGAAATGAAAATTCATCTTAATACTCACAACAAATTCAAATTATATACTTTCCTAACCCCGCTCAGAGAAATGACCAAAATGCCCTCGAGTCCACGTGCCTGGAAATCCGAAATTCTCGAAGATATATTCTACCCATAGCCTTACTAAATCAAATATACTATTTACTTAAATATTCATGCTCAATTCGTGGCTAAATTCCAAATTTACATTTCCTAGTTTTCTTCAATATTTCTCAAATTCCTACAAATTTCCAAGCCTAATCAATGCATATAATCTTGTATTTAACTTAGAAGCATAAAGGAGTTACTTACCTTGACATTGCATGAAGGAATCCTCTTTTTGAAGCCTCCCAAAATTTCCTAAGCCCAAGAAGAAATGAAGAAAAATGAACCAAAATCCTTGTTTTAATACATTCTGCCCAGGCCGATTTCCGCACCTGCGCTTCCGTAGGTGCGCCCAAATATTCCGCACCTACGGCCTCCTTGGTTCCAGCCCAAAATGGAACCTATGGTCCCCTTATCGCACCTGCGCTTCCGCAGGTGCGCCCAAATCTTCCGCACATGCGGCCTCCTTGGCTCCAACCCAAAATCGCACATGCGGTGTCCTTAGCCGCACCTACGGCCAAATCCTCGCAGGTGCGGATCACACCAGATGACAACAATTCCAGCCTTCTTCAAACTCTGAACTTGATCCATCAACCAAAACCCGATCGGGACATACGCCCAAGTCCGAAATCATCACACGAACCTGCTGGAACCTTCAAATTCTGATTCGGAGGTCGTTTACTCAAAATTCCAATCTTAGTTGATTCTTCCAACTTAAGGCTTCTGAAATGAGAATTTTCTTTCCAAATCAATTCTAAACTTCCCGAAATTCAGTTCCGACCACACCTACAAGTCATAACATCTGAAACGAAGCGGCTCACGGCCTCAAACCGTTGAACGATGCGCTAGAGCCCAAAACGACCTGTCGGGTCGTTACACAACCTATTGCCTGCATCCGCGCCTTCGCAGGTGCGGAAATTCCATCGCACCTGCGATCCCAGCCAAGCCAGCCCACTCTCGCACCTGCGGCTCCAAGCCGCTCCTGCGGCTCCGCACCTGCGGCCAAATCCTCGCAGGTGCGGTCACACTAGACACCAGCAGCTCCAGCTCCTCTTCCAACTTCAAATTTGATCCGTTAACCACCCAGAATCCACCCGAGGCCCCCGGGACCCTGTCCAATTACACCAACCTGTTCCAAAACATAGTGCAGACTTGCTCAAGGCCTCAAATCACATCAAACAATGCCGAAACGATGAATCGCACCCTAATTCAATCTTTATGAACTTACAAATTTCCAATTTCTACATTCGATGCTGAAACCCGTCAAATCACCTCCAATTGACCCCAAATTTTTCGCACAAGTCATATTTGACATTACGGACCTGCTCCAACTTCAGGAATCGCATTCCGACCTCGATATCAAAATTTCCACTTCCGATCAGATTTCTCAAAAACCTTCAAATTTCTATCTTTAGCCAAATGACTTCAAAATGACCTACTGACATCCGAATTCACTTTCAATCGCGCTCCCAACTCCAGAATCACAATATAAAGCTATTCCCAGACTCGGAATCCCAAACAGAAATCTATAACACTGAAATGCCTTACAGCCCAAACTTAGGAAATTTCTTTGAAATACTGACTTTCACAATGTACGTCGAAACGCTCCCAGTTTATCCAAAACCCAATCTGGACATACGCCGAAGTCCGAAATCATCATACGAACCTGCAGGAACCTTCAGATCCTGATTCAGAGGTTGTTTACTCAATATTCCAATCTTAGTCCATTTCTCCAACTTAAGGCCTCTGAAATGAGAATTTTCTTTCCAATTTGACTCCGAACTTCCCGAATTTCAATTCCGACCATACGCACGAGTCATAATACCTGAAATTAAGCTGCTCATGACTTCAAACCGCTGAACGATGCGCTAGAGCTCAAAACGACCGGTCGGGTCATTACATTCTCTCCCACTTAAATAGACGTTCATCCTCGAACGTGCGAGGAACTGCTCTGCAGTTATCTGAAATTATTGCTTAACACCTCGAGCACCTGCCCGTGCTACTACAACCTAGTTGAGCATATTAGCTTGATCAAATCTGAAGATTTCTTCTTTTTATCCATATAATAAGCTCAGAATCCAGTTCCAACACCTGAAATTCCTCTATCAGGCCTAGTTCCAACACATAGGCGCTATATCAACTACCACGCGATATACCAGAACACAACTGCGTGCCTTTGCTGAATCAGCACCATGCACCGCATAATTCATCATCTAGCCACCATGACATTCCCTGAACCTTAATAGCTAAAATTTCACGAATCTGATACTCCCAATGCACCCTATGATATGTATATACACCCTGCTATAATGCTGGCGACACCACCACAACGGAGGAGATATGCAGAAATTTCTAACCAATTGATGAGTTAACCAAACATTGAATCTCTCCTTTTTGACTTAGATCATCATCTCATTACGAACCAAATAATGGTAATTGCCCTGTAATATACTTCACGTAATCTTATCGCACCAATCCCAAATTTATAAATCTCGTCTCACCCAGTATGAACTGTGTTGATACCCAATTTTTCCTCAAGCTATTTTAAAATTTGCATATATACCTTAGAAATCACTCTTTATAATAACTGATATTTTTCCATAATTTTTCATATTTTTATTAAATCTTTTTCCAATTTATTCAGTATTTTTATATTCAACAATTATTCATGAAGTATATTATAAACAATTTTCAAAATATTTCCCAGCTCGATATATTATTTTTTAATCTTATTAGTATTTAATTATTTCACAAATTAGCCAATTTGGCATTATTTGACCATAATTACAATAAATTTGCAATTATAGCCTAGTTATACATTTATGTCATTTAAATTAATAATTATTCATTTTATATATTTTCCATATTAATTAATTACCTTAGTTTCACCTATTTAGCCTTAATTTTATTTTACATGATTATTAGCTATTGTTATTAATTATTTATCTAATTTTAATGGGTATTTAACAAATAGCCATTCTTTATTTAAATTCCAGCCTAATTAATCCTAGTCCCTAACCTAATTAAACTAGCACATACCACCCAAGCCCAATACAATATCCTACCCGGCTCAACCCCAAACCAATCTGAGTCGTTGATCAAATTAAAT
>ML356319.1:0-80865 GCA_005239505.1 Nicotiana paniculata
GTGAATAGACCATAACCCTGGAATATTTATCTCTACTGAATACATCACAATAGTTCTTGTCACATGATAATTAATTAATTCATAGAATTTAAGTATAAAATAATACATCATTGATTTTATATTGGCTTGGTTAAATAACGATTAAAGTGATTTAGCTAGTAGTTTACACAAGTCTCTGTGGGTACGATATCTGGACTTAAAATCCTATATTACTTGTCGACCACGTACACTTGCGTGTGCATTGGGAANAAGGAAGCTCAAGCATGAACAGGTCCATCCCCTGTGTACATAGACATGGGCAAATTCGAGCATAAGGGATGCATGTGAAGGACAAAAGATTAACTTGATAAATTTGATATCTCCTGATCAAAAAGGTTGCATAATTGATAAGGAGAAGGACTTCTTACTCAAAGAAAACACTATCCAAGATAAGGGAGGGGTTAGAAGTTGAGAACAACTAGAACTCTTCCATCAAGGAAGAGTAGCATTAGAATTATAGTTGTCTCTTAATTTACTTGCTCTATATATTGCAGGATGTTCTCATTCTACATGTACGCACAAAAGCCGAAGTTAAACGTGAGTTGAGAGCAAAATAGCAAGGCATTTTCCAAGAAATTCTTGTGTGATTCAAGTGTGTGAACCTGAGGCTACATGAACCAGATCGAAGAACCAGTTCCAAGTGTCTGTCTTTTATTCTAGTTCAATTATAGTAAGTGGTTTTCAAATTGTACCTTTCATATTTATCTAGAGGCAAATGTATTAGGTACTCTGAGTATTCAAGTTAGAGTTAACTTGAAGTTGTCACAACAGTTAGAAGCTGGTGCACAACGAGATTAGTGTTAATCCTTAGGTTTACAAAGTGTTTTGTAAATGCTGTTTTGGATCATTGATTTAGTGAAGTGTTGGGGAAAATCCTATTGAGTAGTAGGTTTTGGTTTTTTCACCTTTTGAGCCGGGTGTTTTCCACGTAAAATACTTGTGTTCTTTACTTTCCGCATTTACTATTTCAGCAATAGTAGGTTAAGGAATACTTAGCCGAACCAGGCCCTTCTATAATCAGTGTACGTAAAAAATGGGACACCACACAAATCACCCCCCCCCCTCTTATGTGGTATTGAATTTAAAACATCAAATCTCCGTTCATATTTCCGTGCTTATAGGATCCTTTCCCGGTGACCTCGAGAATCTGGTACGGTCTTTCCTAGTTCGGACCCAATTTCCCTTCCTTCGGATTCCGGGTGTTTAGGGTGACTTTCCTTGGTAATAATTCCTCGACATTAAATTATCGAAAGCTGGCCCTTCGATTGTAGTACCTATCGATCTATTATTTTTGGGCTGCCAATCGAACAAGGGCGGCCTCACGCCTTTCATCCAATAGTTCCAAGCTCGTATTCATGGCCTCGTTATTTGACTCCTTTGTTGAATATAGGTATTTTATACTTGGATCCCCGACTTCGACTGGAATTAAGGCTTCGGCGCCACAAATCAATGAGAATTGGGTAGCCCCGGTACTGGTCTTCGCAGTCGTACGATATGCCCAAAGGACTTTGGGTAGTATCTCCTTCCATTTACCTTTGGCATCAGTTAACCTCTTCTTAAGGTTTTGGATGATGGTTTTGTTGATCGATTCAGCTTGCCCATTTCCGCTAGGGTGATAAGGCGTCGATAAGATTCTTTTGATCTTCGAGAAACTTGGTCACTTTTTTGCCGATAAACTGTTTCTCGTTGTCACACACAATTTCGCATGGCATCCCGAAATGACACATGATGTGGTCCCAAATGAAAGTCGATGACTTCATTCTCCCTAAACTTCTCTTATGCATCTGTTTCAACCTACATACTGTACAAAAGGAACCTCTGTCTACAAAGCCTCTAAGATTATTTGACATCAAATGGAACAGGGAACTGTCCTACCTATAAGTCTGTAGCAAAACTCTGACACGATGACTCATAGACTAGACTGCACTCCAATGAGGTGGAGTCTTACCGATCCTTCATTGAATTCCAATTTCGTCTACTATGAGGGCTCGTCAAACTGATTATCTATACATGCATGCATGAATGCAGAGTCCCCAACAAAAATATGTCAGTACGAATAATGTACTGAGTATGTAAGGTAGAACTGAAACATAACAATAAGCCAACATTAATTAAAGACATATAAGAATCAACCTGAATCTTTGAAGTGCCACTGTATATGCGTACTTATTATACTTATATATATATATATATATATAGTGCTTCTCTTTGAGACTATTATCCATATCGTATGATACATAACTGCCCAACTGATCAATGGTAACTGCCCGATCGACCGTCGCACGGTGGTAAATGTACGATTGCCAACCGGTTGTAAATAATGATATATAACTGCCCAACCAGTGGTAATTGCCCGACCGACCGTAGCTCCGTGGTAAATGCATGTCTGCCCAACCGGTCGTACCACGGTGGTAAATTAATATACATGACTACCCAACTGGCCATAGCACGATGGTAAATATGTAACTGCCCAACCGGACGTAGCTCGGTGGTAAATGCATGACTGCCCGACCGGTTGTAGCTTGGTGGTAAATGCATATGCATGAAGATGCATGTATTACTATATTATGAACATTTACATCTTTATCAAATACCTCAATATAGACTTAGGAACATACTTAGACATGCTTGAATATCATTTTACAGGAATGAATAACATAGACATCCTTAACTACTAAGAGTAGAATAACTCATCGAATAGCATTATATTTACGTATAGTTACTTGGATCATGTCAAAAGAAAGAAGGGATAGCCTTGACATACCTGAGCCGGTTCTCTTAACGATCCCTCTAATACATGTAATGATGGATCGAAGTAGTAAAAAATGCGTGTAATGTTCTTGATAAAGATTGTACTGCACTCTTTTAGAATCGCAAAATCTCGTTGCTATTATGCTAAGAAGTCTCGTATGAATTCTTGTTGAAGACCATTACTTACAGATGGGATGTAAGTTTCTCTATTTTGTTTTTGTGTAGTTTATCATAATCTTGTGTGATATATTTCGTAAAACTAATGAATGGATTAGAAATGTTCCTTATCAAAGTGGTGTGAGCCCCACTTGATATGAATGAGTTTTTTGTCCAATTCTCCTAATTATGCCACCTTGTTTCATGATTTAATAGTCCCCAAATATGGCTTGATTTGCTGCCACGATAAGGAGTTCCCTGGATTTATCCAAGGTTCTTAATTAATTATCCACTAATTCTTAATTAACTAGTTAATATCTCATTAACTAATAATTAACTAATTACCCACAGAGTTAAGAATTATCTCAAATTACTTAAAATATTACTCACTTTTAACACACTCTATACACCTTACTATCATGGTCATGTGGTACTATATAAAATCAACAAATACATTATTATTTCATTAATCCATCCATGTAAAAATACATATATTTTCTCAACTTCTAATTTTCCTAATCTCATATAAAGAGTAAAAATTTTCGTACTCTTAATTCTTAAAATGATAAAAAGATAAACTTCATTTCTTGTGAGAAAATAATTTCTATCTTTACAATAAAGAAAATCTAATAAACTTTCTCATATTATGTGTATAATTTAAAGCATATTCGAAAGTAGTAATATTAATAACTATACAAAGTCATATTTTTCAAACTTTTTTACAAAAATGTTCCACTCAAAATACTATATCAAATGTATATGACGGTATCAAGGTTGTTAATTTTACGGGGTCTTATAATAACATAGTAACAAATCCTCTATAACCTCATGAATGATCTTAATCCCTTCAAGCTCATATAGATTACTACGACTCATCTTAATATTAAAGTACGGGATGTATCAGTAACTTATCTAGGTACATTTGCATTCGTCTTTTTTGATTTGGAACGTTCCGTTAACCTGTTTCACCACAAGGAGATAGTCACACTTATCTTCGATCACCTCCGCTCCCAAGCTTTTGTCTAGTTTGAGACCTGCAGTCATGGCCTCGTATTCGACCTTGTTGTTAGTCAATTTCACAGTTCTAATGGATTGTCTAACCACGTTGCCTGTGGGTGGCTTTAGTACGATGCCAAGTACGGACCCCTTTTGCGTTCGATGCACCGTCTGTAAAGAGGGTCCATATTCTTGAGGACGTTCCCGAGTTTATCAACAACTCTCTTTCAACCTCGGGTATTAGGGCCTGCATGAAGTCAGCCAAGTTTGCCAAAATTAGAGACTTAATGGTTGTATGGGGTCGAGACTCAATATCGTACCCACTAATTTCTATGGACTATTTGGCCAATCATCTTGAAAGCTCAGGTTTATGCATTATATTTCGCAATGGGTAAGTTGTCATAACACATATATGGTGACATTGAAAGTACGGTTTCAGTTTCCTAGAGGCGCTTAACAAAGCGAGCGCCAATTTTTCTAGGTGGGGATATGTAGTTTCGGCCTCACCCAAGGTCCGGCTAACACAATAAATTGGTAATTGCATACCTTGTTCTTCCTGAACTAGGACTCCACTTACCGTTATCTCTGATACTACCAAATATAAGTACATATGTTTGTCTGTCAACGGCGGGCTTGACAAGTATCGCTTAAGTTCTTTCAAGGCCCGTTAGCATTACGGAGTCCATGTGAAGTTATTTTTCTTCTTCAGCAACGAGAAAAATCGATGACACTTATTGTAGGACCTCAATATATATCGCCTCAGGGCGGCTATGCACCCGATTCGCATCTGTATAACCTTCACGTTGTCCACTACCATGGTATCCTTGATAGATTTTATCTTGTTGGGGTTGATCTCGATTCCTTGGTTGGATACCATGAATATGAGAAATTTACCTGACCCGACTCCGAACACACATTTTTCTGGATTCAACTTCATGTTGTATTTCCTCAATATAATGAAGGTTTCCTGTAAATGCTTCAAATTGTCCTCTGCTCGCAGGGACTTAAATAATATATCAACAATGTATACTTCCATAGATTTCCCTATTTGTTCTTCGATCATATGGTTTACTAGGCATTGGTAAGTGGAACCAGCATTTTTTAATCCAAACGGCATTATGTTATAGAAGTATGTGCCATACTTAGTGATGAAGGAGGTCTTTTCCTGATCATCCAGGTTCGTTTTTATTTGGTTGTACCCAAAATAGGCATCGAGAAAGCTCAGGATCTCATGGTCAGTCGTGGCATCGATCATGCGATCGATGTTAGGCAAAGGAAAAGAGTCCTTGGGGCATGATTTATTTAAATCCTTGTAATACACACACATTCTTAGTTTGTTCCCTTTCTTAGGGACTACTACTACATTTTCTAGCCATTCGGGGTATTTTACTTCCCGGATGGACCCTATTTTAAGGAGCTTAGTTACCTCGCCTTTGATAAAGGCATGCTGGACCTTGGACTGGATCTCCTTTTCATCTTCACCGGATGGAATTTCAGGTCCAAGCTCATTTTATAAGTGGTGATCTCTGGTGAGATTCCTGTCATGTCAAGATGGGACCAAGAAAAACAATCCATGTTAGCTATAAGAAGCTGAATGAGTTTTTTTCTGAGCTCGGGAGTTAACCCTGTGCCCAGGGATACCTTTCGATCAGACAGATGTTCGATCAGTATGACCTGATCCAGCTCTTCGACCGTTGTTTTGGTAGCATCGGAATCATCTGGGCCTATGAAGGATCGAGGAACCCCATAATCATCGTCTTCGTCAGTCCCCTGCTTATCTAGTTGGGTCGAGGCCGGCATCGGTGATTGATATTTGGCTACCTATTTTGCTTTCGAATCTGACTCCTTTGTCGATGAGAGTGTTGATATTGTAATCACTTCATCGACGGGTTAAGGCACACCTCTCATGTTATGAATCTACGGTCTCCCAAATATGGAATTATATCTCATGTCCCCTTTGATCACATAAAGCTTGGTCTCCTGTATGGTCCCAGATGTGTTCACTGGTAACGTTATTTCTCCCTTAGTAGTTTCTCAAGCCATGTTGAATTCGTTTAGCACTTGGGCTACGGGAACGATTTGGTCCTGTAGGCCAAGTTGTTCTACGACCCTTGATCGAATGATGTTGGCCGAACTACCTGGATCGATTAATACATGTTTAACTCGAGTTTTATTCATGAGTACAGATATTACCAGTGCATCATTATGGGGTTGTATGATTCCTTCTGCATCCTCGTCGTTGAAAGACAAGGATCCTTGTAATTTGTAGTCCGGAGTTCGTTTCTCCCTCGTGATTGACACCTTGGTGCGTTTTAACATCGGACCTTGGGGAATATCGACCCCTCTGATAATCATATGAATGACGTGTTGAGGTTCTTCTTGCTCGTTTTGTTTATTGGAATCTTTGTATCTGAAATGATTCTTGGCTCGATGTAAAGACCTGACCGGTCATTCCGTGAGATTTACCCCATTTCCCCTATTTCTGCATTTTGTTATGTATCTCTATCTTGTTTTGATGTGTTGGAGCAGTTGGTTTGGGTACGGAGTAGTTATGGTGAGAGATTAGGCATTTAGCCTTTTAAAGTAGCCTAATAGTTGAGAAAGTCAACTGAGAGTTGACTTATTGGTAAACGATCTTGGAATGAAGATTTTATGCCTCGGATAGCTTCGTTAGGTGATTTGGGAGTTGGGAGTGTGTTCAGAATATTTTTGTGATGTCCGGAGTATAATTAGGCTTGAATTGGCGAAAGTTAGTTTTTGGCGATTTCCGGTCAGCAGTGGAAAATAGGCTATCGGAGTCGGAATGGAATTATGGAAGTTGGAACAATTTCCTAATGTTATTTTGGATATGTCTGCAAAATTTCAGGTCAATCGGAGGTGTTTTGGTTGGTTTCAACGTAGTTGGCGAAATTTGGAAATTTCAAAGTTCTTAGGCTTGAATTTGATGTAAATTTGGTGTTCTCATGTTGTTTTTGGTTTTTCGAAGGCTCGACTAAGTTTGAATGGTGTTATGAGATATGTTGGTATGATTGGTTGAGGTCCCAAGGGGCTCGGGTGTGTTTCGGATGGTTAAGGGATCAACTTTTGGCTTGAATTCTAGGCAGATTGTTGCTGGTGTAAGGTTCTGGTTTCCTTCTACGTGATCGCATGAGGTTGTCTGTGATCGCGTAGGGTTAATTGGTGAGGCAGGATTTTTTTTAATCGCGATCGTGTGGAATGGTTTGCGATCGCGTGAGTATGAGTGTTTGGTCAGTGCGATCGCGATGTCTTGTTTACGATCACATAGAATTAGAGGGGCGCGTGGGTGATTTGAGCTTTGTTATTCACGATCGCGTGGAAGGGTTTGCGATCGCGTGGGTTTAAGTCTTGATGAATCGCGATTGCGTGAGTTTGTCTGCGATCGCGTAGGGTTAATTGGTGGGGCAGTGAGTTTGCTCTTCGCGATCGCGTGCCAAAGTTTGCAATCGCAGTGAAGGAATTATTGTAGCTGGGCAGAATGTTTAAAAGGCCGGAAATGCGAATTTGATTGTTATTTTCTCCATTGTTGCATGCGGACTTGAGAGATTTTGAAAGAGAATTGAAGGGGAATCAAGGGAAATCATCTGGACGTAAGATTTTCAACTTCATAACACGTTTCTATGTCAATTCCTAATTGATTAAACCACAAAAATTCTGGAAATTTAGCCAAAGTTGGGGAAGAGGGTGCATGGAAAATTTATTTTTCTTTTGACGATTTGAGTGGGCAATTGTGGTCCGATTTTGGTGTTCTTGGTATGTATACAATCGTGGGAGGACAAGGTTTCCAATGATGTAAAAATTATTAAATTCTGAGATGTGTGGGCCCGGGGCTCGGGTTTGGCCGAAATTCAAGATTTTTGATTAATTTGATAATTTTCGATTGGGTTGTGTTCCTTCAGTATATATTAATGATGTTGAACTGATTTTGGCTAAATTCGGAGCAATCGGGAGCCAATTTGAGGGGCAAAGGCATAGCGGACTAGTGTCGCGGCCCGGTAGAGGTAAGTAATGGTCTTAAATCTTGTCCTGAGGGTATGGAACCCCGGACTGCATTATTTTCTCACTGAATTTGGAATGGAGCACATGTCGGATGACGAATATGTGGCGTGTACTAATTTTTGGATTGGACTAAGTCCTCTCCGCGGAAACTAATGAGTTGCATATTTACTCAAAATCTTATGTTAAATTATGATCTAAAGATTTGTGATATATTTGGGTTGTAAGACGTGTTTGGAGCCTCGTGCCGATCTGTTTAGACCCATTTGAGGGCGTTTTACTACTATTTTCCTCACTACCTGTTGATGATTTTACTCAGCATCATCGTGCATACTATTTTATTTGAAACTCATCCTGATTTACACTACATGAGCATTAAAATGCTATTTTCGGGTCGAGTACCCCGTTCTATTACTTCGCCCAAGGGGCTTCTCGAGTGGTTCCACCGAGTGTGGCCGAGGGCCAAGAGTGATGGTGAGGTGCTGAGTGATATTAGTGCTTGGGCTGAAGGAGCCCCTCCGGAGTCTGTACACACCCTTAGTTAGCGCACCGAGTGTGAGTGATTGAGTGATTGGGAGGCATGAGTGATTGTGAGGTGCTGAGGGATTGTGAGGCATGCCCGAGGGGCTGATTATGAAACATATTTTTTCCAAAGGGGCTACTTTGATTTTACTACATTCATTTGCATACCAAATCCTTGTTTTAAAGTTGTTAAGAATGTGCATTGTTTTAAGGACTTTTGTGAAATTAATTTCTAAGGCATGACGATATATCCATGTATACTATTGGAAAGTAAGGCTATGCATATTTTGACTTGATGACATTGATTTTTATGTGATTCCTTGCTACTTAGACTTGATTTATTTCCATTACTACTGAGTTGGCGTACTCACATTACTCCCTGCACCTCTGTGTGCAGATTCAGGAGCAGGTATCGAGCGTTAGCTTTTATATATATATCGCAGCGGAGCCGGATCGTGGGGATATAGAGGTTGCTTTTCACCTTTTCCAGCATCTCTGCTTTCCCTTCCTGTTGTATTTAGCTTGATTTGGAGTTTTGTATCATAACACTTTATTTTGGCTTATTTCACTAGATGCTCATGACATGTTGGCTCCGGGTTTTGGGGATGGTAGTACTGTATATAAAATTTTCCTATTAGATTAAGAAATTTCTGTATATTGTTATGAGTTGCTTGAATTTAAATGGGATTTTCAAAAGAAAATGTGAACACGCGGTAGTCGGCTAGCCTAGTTCCACGATAGGCGCCATCACGGCCGGTTAGGATTTGGGGTCGTGACAGTTTGGTATCAGAGCCTTAGGTTACATAGGACTCGACGGTCATGAGCAGGTTTAGTAGAGTCTTGCGGATCGGTACAGAGACGTCTGCACTTATCTTCGAGAGGCTACCGAACTTTTAGGAAACATTATATCCTTCTTGAGCTCTTTCGTGTTGATCCATTGATTCCTGAAATCTGAACTTACGTTGTTTCATTCTCTCACAGATGGTGAGGAAACGCCATATCGATCAGAGTGACCAGTCACCGGCTAGACCAGCGAGAGGTCGAGGTCGCAACCGTGGTCGTGGTAGAGGTAGGGGCTAGCCCGCGCAGCAGCCGGGGCAGTACCTCAGGATCCCCCTATCGATCATGGTCAGGTTGTCGATGGTGTCCCAGCGGGACAGGCTCAGGCACCAGCAGTGCCTATGGTTATTCCGGGTCTTCAGGAGGCCTTGTTTCAGATATTATCAGTATGCACTGGTTTGGCTCAGGTCGTTTCCATGTCTTCTTCTGCCACCACAACTCAGGTCGGGGGAGGCAATCAAACTCCAGCTGCTCGGGCACCTGATCAGGCTGCACAGGGTATTCAGGCATCGGAATCAGCCCCAACTCAGCCAATTGCTCCGGTTCAGGATTATGTGGTCCCTGCTATGCTTGAGGACGAGCAGCGCAGGTTGGAGGAGGTCAGTAGAATTCAGCCTCCGACTTTCAGCAGTACAGAGGGCAAGGATGCCCAGGGATTTCTAGATAGGTGCTAGAGGATACTGCGCACCGCGGGTATTCTGGAGAGCAGTGGGGTCTCGTTTGTCACCTTTCAGTTTGCGGGTGCTGCCTTTACTTGGTGGGAGTCTTTCCAGAGGCGTAGACCGGTTGGTTCAGCACCTCTTACCTCCACCATCTTTTTGGAGAAGTATGTTCCTCAGTCCCATAGAGAGGAGTATAGTAGGCAGTTGGATCTGCTGCGCCAGGGAGAGTTATCAGTCACTCAGTACGAGATGAGATTTTCCAAGTTGGCTAGGCATGCTTTTGAGATTATCCTTACTGATAGGGAGAGGGTGAGGAGGTTCGTAGATGGTCTTTCTTATCAGCTTTGGTTGTTTATGACTCGAGAGAGAGTATCGGGTGCTTCATTCTAGCAGGTTGTGGACATAGCCCGAGATATTGAGTCTGTTCGTCGCTAGGAGAGGGTGGAGAGAGAAGCTAAGAGGCCTCGTGGTTCGGGCAGTTGCAGTGGTGCTCCCTTCAGGGGACAGTTTCAGCAGGGTAGGGGCCGTCCATTCAGGCCTCTTCAGTCGGGCCACGTAGCTTATAGTGATGCATCTTCGGGGCAGGGTCCCCGTGGTTCTCAGTCAGGCCGTACTTCATTTGGTGCCCTCCCATCTCATAGTGCAGCTCGAGCACCTCCAGTTCAGGGTTAATCTATTCAGGAGTCTTCCAGTAGCCGTGCAGGTGCTAGGGGTTTCTATCAGTCGCCGCCTCCAACTCCAGGTAGTTGTTTTTGAGTGCGGAGAGTTCGAGCACAGGTGGAGGCAGTGTCCCCGCTGTTCAAGTGGATCTTCTCAGTAGAGGGGCCATCCCTCGACTTCAGCTCCAGTTACTTCACCACCCACCCAGGCAGCCAGAAGTGGTGGTAAGTCAGCCAGAGGTCGCCCTAGAGGGGGAGGTCGAGCAGGGGGAGTTCAGGCTTGTATGTATGCATTTCCAGCCCGGCTGGATGCTATGGCCTCAGATGCCGTGATTTCAGGTATTGTTCCCGTCTGTTGCCGTGATGCCTTGGCTTTATTTGACCCTGGTTCCACATATTCCTATGTTTCTTCATTTTTTCGACTTTATGGATTTGCCCCGTGAGTCTCTGGTCACTCTGTTCATGTGTCGACTCCGGTGGGCAATATTGTTATTGTGGACCGCGTGTATCGGTCATGCATGATATCTATTGGGGGTTTGGAGACACCTATTGTTACTCAGCATGGTCGATTTTGACGTGATATTGGGCATGGATTGGTTATCTCTGTGCCATGTTGTTCTTGATTGTCACGCTAAGACCGTGACCTTAGCTATGCCAGGGTGTCTGAGGGTTGAGTGGAGAGGTTCTTCTGAGTATATGCCTAGTAAGGTTATTTCTTACCTCAAGGCTCGACGAATGGTTAAAAGGGGTGTTTATCTTATTTGGACTTTGTGAGGGATGTCGGTGGTGAGACTCCCTCTATTGATTCAGTTCCTGTGGTCCGTGATTTTTCGGATGTGTTTCCTGCAGACCTACCAGGCATGCAACCTGACAGGGATATTGATTTGGGTATTGACCTGGTTCCAGGCACTCAGCCTATTTCTATTCCACCATATCGTATGGCGCCAGCGGAGCTAAAGGAATTGAAGGAGCAGCTTCAGGAGCTCCTGGATAAGGGGTTCATTCGGCCTAGTGTGTCACCTTGGGGTGCACCGGTGTTGTTCGTTAAGAAGAAGGATGGGTCCATGCATATGTGTATTGATTATCGGCAGTTGAATAGGGTCACGGTGAAGAACCGGTATCCCTTGCCCCGTATTGATGATCTGTTTGACCAGCTTCAGGGAGCCAGAGTATTTTCCAAGATTGATTTGAGATTCGGGTACCATCAGTTGAGGATTCGGGATTCTGATATCAAGAAGACTGCTTTCAGGACCAGGTATGGTCATTATGAGTTCTTGGTCATGTCGTTTGGGCTGACCAATGCCCCAGCTGCGTGCATGTAATTGATGAACAACGTGTTTCAGCCTTATCTTGATTCCTTTGTCATTGTGTTCATTGATGACATCCTGGTTTATTCTCGTAGCTAGGAAGAGCATGCTCAGCAATTGAGAGTTGTGTTATAGAGATTGAGGGAGGATAAGCTTTATGCGAAATTCTCAAAGTGTGAGTTTTGGCTAGGATCGGTAGCTTTCTTGGGACACGTGGTGTCCAGTGAGGGGATTCAGGTTGATCTAAAGAAGATAGAGGCGATGCAGAGTTGGCCCAGACCGTCCTCAGCTACAAAAATTAGGAGTTTCCTTGGTTTGGCGGGATATTACCGTCGCTTTTTTGAGGGATTCTCTTTGATAGCTTCGCCTTTAACCAGATTGACCCAGAAGGGTGCTCTATTCAGATGGTCTGATGAGTGTGAGGAGAGCTTTCAGAAGCTCAAATCAGCATTGACTACAGCTCCAGAACTAGTTTTGCCTGCTGTTTCGGGTTCTTACACAGTTTATTGTGATGCTTCCAGAGTTGTCTTGGGAGCGGTATTGATGCAGGATGGTAGGGTGATTGCCTACGCATCTAGACAGTTGAAGGTGCATGAGAAGAATTATCCAGTGCACGATCTTGAGTTAGCTGCCATTGTTCATGCCTTGAAGATTTGGCGGCATTATCTGTATGGAGTGCAGTGCGAGATTTTCACTGATCATTGCAGTTTGCAGTATCTGCTGAGGCATAAGGACTTTAATTTGCATCAGAGGAGATGGTTAGAGCTCCTCAAGGATTATGACCTCAGTATCTTATATCATCTGGGAAAGGCCAATGTAGTGGCCGATGCCTTGAGTCGTAGAGCAGAGAGTTTGGGGAGTTTAGCTTACCTTCCAGTAGCAGAGCGGCCATTAGCTCTTGATGTTCAGGCCTTAGTAGGTCATTTGGTGAGATTGGATCTATCAGAACCCCCGCGGGTGTTGGCTTGTGTAGCCTCCGGGTCTTCTCTTTACGATCAGATTAGAGCACGCCAGTATGATGATCCACATTTGCTTGTTCTTCAGGACAGGGTACGTCGTGGTGATGCAAGATATGTGGTTATTGGTGATGATGGGGTCATGAGGATGCAGGGACGGATTTGCGTTCCCAATGTAGATAGACTTCGAGATTTGATTCTAGTAGAGGCTCATAGTTCGCGGTATTCCATCCATCCGGGTGCCGCAAAGATGTATCAGGATTTGAGGCAACATTATTGGTGGAGGAGAATGAAGAAGGATGTTGTGGAGTTTGTGGCTCGGTGTCTCAGCTGTCAGCAGGTCAAGTATGAGCACCAGACACCGGGTGGATTGCTTCAGAGGTTTGATATTCCGGAGTGGAAGTGGGAGCAGATCCCCATGGACTTCGTAGTTGGACTCCCACGGACTTCGAGGAGGTTTGGTGCTATATGGTTTATTGTGGATCGGCTGACCAAGTCCGCACACTTTATTCCTGTTGGTACTACGTATTCATCGGAGAGGTTAGCTAAGATTTATATCAGGGAGATTGTCCGTTTTCATGGGGTTCCAGTTTCTATCATTTCTGATAGAGGCACTCAGTTCACGTCCCAATTTTGGAGAGCCATGCAGAGAGAGTTGGGTACTCAGGTTGAGTTGAGCACAGCGTTTCATCCTCAGACCGACGGGCAGTCGGAGCGTACCATTCAAATTTTGGAGGACAAGTTGTGTGATTGTGGTGATTGACTTTGATGGTTCGTGGGATCAGTTTCTGCCACTAGCGGAGTTTGCATATAATAACAGTTATCAGTCGAGTATTCATATGGCTCCGTATGAGGCCTTGTATGGTAGGAGGTGTAGATCTCCGGTTGGTTGGTTTGATCCGGGCGAGGCTAGGCTATTGGGCACAGACTTGGTTCAGGATGCTTTGACTAAGAAAAAGTTGATTCAGGAGTGGCTTCGCACGACGCAGTCTAGGCAGAAGAGTTATGCGGATCGGAAGTTCCGAGATGTGTCTTTCATGGTTGGGGATAGGGTTTTGCTAAAGGTATCACCCATGAAGGGTGTTATGAGATTCGGGAAGAGAGGAAAGCTGAGTCCCAGGTTCATTGGACCATTTGAGGTACTTCAGAGGGTTGGGGAGGTGTCCTATAGGCTTGTTGTGCCTCTTAGTTTATCGAGTATTCATCCAGTATTCCATGTTTCGATGCTCCGGAAGTATATTGGTGACCCTTCCCATGTTTTGGACTTCATCACGGTTCAGCTCGAGGGTGATATGTCATATGAGGAAGAGTCAGTGGCTATTTCGGGTCGTCAGGTCAGGAAGCTGAGGTCTAGGGATATAGCTTCAATGAAGGTTCAGTGTAGAGGGAAGCCGGTGGAGGATTCCACCTGGGAGACCGAGCGGGAGATGCGGGAAAGATATCTTCACTTATTCGAGGCTCTAGGTATGTTTCTAGACTCGTTCGAGGATGAACGTTTGTTTAAGAGGGGGAGGATGTAACGCCCCGACCGGTCGTTCCGTGAGATTTACCCCATTTACCCTATTTATGCATTTGTTATGTATCTCTATCTTGTTTTGATGTGTTGGATCAGTTGGTTTGGGTCCAGAGTAGTTATGGTGAGAGTTTAGGCATTTAGCCTTTTAAAGTAGCCTAATAGTTGAGAAAGTCAACTGAGAGTTAACTATCAGTAAACGACCTCGGAATGCGGATGTTATGGCTCATATAGCTTCGTTAGGTGATTTGGGACTTGGGAGTGTATTCGGAATATTTTTGTGATGTCCGGAGTAGAATTAGGCTTGAATTGGCGAAAGTTAGTTTTTGGCGATTTCTGGTCGGCAGTGGAAAATAGGCTATCGGGGTCGGAATGAAATTCCAGAAGTTGGAACAGTTTGATAATGTCATTTTGCATATGTCTGCAAACTTTCAGGTCAATCGGAGGTGTTTTGGTTGGTTTCAACGTAGTTGGCGAAATTTTGAAGTTTCAAAGTTCTTAGACTTGAATTTGATGTAAATTTGGTGTTCTCGTGTTGTTTTTGGTGTTTCGAAGGCTCGACTAAGTTTGAATGATGTTATGGGATATGTTGATATGTTTGGTTAAGGTCCCGAGGGGCTCAGGTGTGTTTCGGATGGTTAACAGATCAACTTTTGGCTTGAATTCTGGGAAGATTGCTGCTGGTGTAAGGTTCTGGTTTCCTTCTACGCGATCGTGTGAGGTTGTCTGCGATCGCGTAGGGTTAATTGGTGAGGCAGGATTTTTGTTAATCACGATCGCGTGGAATGGTTTGCGATCGCGTGAGTATGAGTGTTTGGTCAGTGTGATCGCGTGGTCTTGTTTGCGAATGCGTAGAGTTAGAGAGGCGCGTGGGTGAGTTGAGCTTTGTTCTTCGCAATCGCGTGGAAGGTTTTGCGATCGCGTGGGTTTATGTCTTGATGAATCGCGATCGTGTGAGGTTGTCTGCGATCGTAGGGTTAATTGGTGGGGCAGCGAGTTTGTTCTTCACGATCACATGCCAAAGTTTGCGATCGTAGTGAAGGAATTATTTTAGCTGGGGAGAATGTTTAAAAGGCCGGAAGTGCGAATTTGGTTGTTATTTTCTCCATTGTTGCATGCGGACTTGAGAGTTTTTGAAAGAGAATTGAAAGGGAATCAAGGGAAATCATCTGGAGGTAAGATTTTCAATTTCATAACACGTTTCTATGTCAATTCCTAAGTGATTAAACCACAAAAATTCTGGAAATTTAGCCAAATTTGGGGAAGAAGGGTGCATGGAAAATTAATATTTCTTTTGAGGAATTGAGTGGGTAATTGTGGTTCGATTTTAGTGTTCTTGGTATGTATAGAATCGTGAGAGGACGAGGTTTCCAATGATGTAAAAATTATTAAATTCCGAGATGTAAGCCCGGGTCTCGGGTTTTTCCGAATTTCGAGATTTTTGATTAAATTGATAATTTTCGATTGGGTTGTGCTCCTTGAGTATATATTAATGATGTTGAACTGATTTTGGCTAGATTCGGAGCAATAGAGATCCAATTTGAGGGGCAAAGGCATAGTGGACTAGTGTCGCAGCCCGGTAGAGGTAAGTAATGGTCTTAAATCTTGTCCTGAGGGTATGGAACCCCGACCTGCATTATTTTCTCACTGAATTTGGAATGGCACACATGTCGGATGAAGAATATGTGGCACGTACTAATTTTTGGATTGGACTAGGTCCTCTTCCCGGAAACTAATGAGTTGCGTATTTACTCAAAATCTTATGTTAAATTATGTTCCAAAGATTTGTGAAATATTTGGGTTGTAAGCCGTGTTTGGGGCCTCGTGTCGATCTGTTTAGACCCCTTTGAGGGCGTTGTACTGATGTTTTCCTCACTACCTGTTGATGATTTTACTCAGAATCATCGTGCATACTATTTTATTTGAAACTCAGTCTGATTTACACTATATGAGCATTAAAATGATGTTTTCGGGTCGAGTATCCCATTCTATTACTTCGCCCGATGGGCTTCTCGAGTAGTTCCATCGAGTGTGGACGAGGGCCAAGAGTGATGGTGAGGTGCTGAGTGATATTAGCGTTTGGGCTGAAGGAGCCCCTCCGAAGTCTGTACACACCCCTAGTGAGGGCACCGAGTGCGAGTGATTGGGAGGCATGAGTGATTGTGAGGCATGCCCGAGGGGCTGATTATGAAACATGTTTTTTCCCGAGGGGCTTCTTATGATTTTGCTACATTCATTTGCATACCAAATCCTTGTTTTAAAGTTGTTAAAAATGTGCATTGTTTTAAGGACTTTTGTGAAGTTGATTTCTAAGGCATGACGATTTCGTGTATCCATGTATACTATTGGAATGTAAGGTTGTGTATATTGTGACTTGATGACATAGATTTTTATGTGATTCCTTGCTACTTAGACTTGATTTATTTTCATTACTACTGAGGTGGCGTACTCACATTACTCCCTTCACCTCTTTGTGTAGATTTAGGAGCAGGTATCGAGCGTTAGCTTATATATATATATCGTCGTGGAGCCGGATCGTGGGGATATAGAGGTAGCTGTTCAGCGTTCGCAGCATCTCTGCTTTCCCTTCATGTTGTATTTAGCTTGATTTGGAGTTCTGTATCACAACACTTTATTTTGGCTTATTTCACTAGATGCTCATGACATGTTGGCTCCGAGTTTTAGGGATGGCAGTACTGTATATAAAATTTGCCTATTATATTAAGAACTTTCTGTATATTGTTATGAATTTCTTGAAAGTTAAATGTGATTTTCAAAAAGAAATGTGAACACGCGGTAGTCGGCTAGCCTAGTTCCACGATAGGCGCCATCACAGCCGGTTAGGATTTGGGGTCGTGACACTCGCTCACTCAGAAACTCCAAAAGGTGCCCGTCGTTGAATAACCGGTCTACTTCTTCTCTCAACTGTCGACAATATTCCATTCTGTGGCCATGGGTGCCATGATACTTGCACCTTTTGTTGGAATTTCTCTTGGTTGGATCGGTTATCAAAGGTCGAGGTCGTTTGGAGTCTTTGATGTGTATGATAGTTGATACGATGGTTGTTACATAAGCATTAAACTTATATTCTGATAATTGTGGTGCTTCTTTAGGTCCGATAGGCCTGTCAAAGCCATTCTTGCTCATTATCCCTCGAGAGCTTTGGCCTTGGTCATTCCTCTTATTGATTCTACCAACGGGCCTGATAGGATAAACGGACCCGGAAGGAGCCCCGAAATGGTCTTCTTCGACCCTGATCTTTGATTGTACCGATTGTGCACATCGGCCCAAGTAAAAGACGGGTATTCTATCAAATTATGCTTCAACTGTTGCGAAGCCACCGAGCTTCGAACATTGATTCCTTGGGTGAAAGCTTGAACAACCCAATTGTCATGACCCAAATCTATGGGCCGCGACGGGCACTCGGTGCCTTACTCAACCAAGTAGCAACATAACGTATCTTTTGTATCATAGGTAAATGAGCCAGAAATATTGTCATGAGATAACTAGAATGAAACATAAGGGAACACTCGACATAGGACGACCCAACATGTAATACAAACTTATACATATGACATGCGGGCCTATAAGGCCAAAATGATCACTCGTACACTGAACATAGGCCGACAAGACCATACAATCTTTCATATACATGACATATGCCTACAAGCCTCTAAGAGTACATAAACGGCATAAGGCCGGGACACGGCCCCGACATACCAATCAATACGTGTCCAATGCATACTGACCAAATAAGCAACTCCGGAGAAAATGGAGCGCACCAACACCTTCTGCTGAGCTGATAGCCTACTTGAAGGGCTCTCAACCTGTCTATCGGGACCTATGGGCATTAAACACAATTTCTCCAAGAAAAAGGGGCATCAGTACAAATAATGTACCGAGTATGTAAGGAATGAAAATCAGTAAATAATAGACATGAGAGAAACATGGAGTGAAAGACTCGACATGTAAGTTTGAATAGCTCTGTGAATTATTTAATATTTAAAATGTCATGCATATGCGTATAAATATCATATCATGCATAGGTGTATGCTTTGATAATATCATCAAGCCTCTGAGGGTATCCCATCATATCATCTCGGCCACTGTGGGCAAAATTACCAACGCATACTAGCTGATCAGGTGGTGGTGCATATATAACACTGTAACCTTTCCCGTATCCCATATATATATATATATATATATATATATACACGCGCGTATATATATCTGGTCATTGATCAATGTGCATGTATGAATGAATGAAATGCATAAGAAGTATGTCAATGGAATCTCTCTGAACGTCATAAGACCATTATGCATTTGATTAATATCATGATATGAACTTCAATCAACTTACGTATTTTCTGAGACCCATGACCAGATGATAGAATAATAGGACACATGGGGAATCATGAACATAGTCACCTCTAGTGTTTCTATGAATTGAGTCATTTATGAAAGTTGTGCATTTTCTCGTTTTGTTTGTATCGTATAGATCATGCCGAAAAGAAAGAAGGGATAGCCTTCACATACCTGAGCCATTCTTTTAACAATCCCTCTAACACACGTTAAACACGACAAAACATGTAACGACGGATCGAAGTAGGAAAAAATTTGTATGCTATTTTTGAGAAATATTGTACTGTGCCCCAATTGGCAGTGGGCCCCACTTTAGGACCTAATTATGCTACCTATCCTTTATCCAAAAGAATCACTATATTCCTAAGGCAAAAGCTGCCACATGGGGTTCTTTAACTTTATCTAAAGATTATCATTAATTATTCACTAATCTCTTGATTAACTTGTTAATCTTCCACTGACCAATAATTAATCAATTACCCACATAATTAATATTATCTCAAATTACTTAAAATACTACTCACTTTTAACACACTTTATACATCTTACTATCTTGGTCATGTGGTACCTTGTATGGCACTAGTCCATAATTACGGGGTATTATAGACTGAACTGTATTTTATCTCAAAATGTCAAACTTCGACGAAACTCATTTCTTCGATCCGCTTACCCTCTAATCTTCACAAATTTACTTATCTCTTGTTTGAAATAACATAATACTTATAAACTCAAAATAATCTCATTCCGAGCTTACGTCGATTAACTTACGATGAAACCTTAATGTACGAAAATGTAACATCTTATTTTCGAGATTCCATCAATTGACTTATGGCGTATTTTTACGTACGAAAATATGGAGTGTAACACCAATCATCAGCAACCGGTGTCAGATCCATTCGTTACATTTGGAATCGAGGCACGAATTTTCTGAGCATTTAGTTGTCCTTCTACTTTACCTTGAAAATGTCCGACTTCCTAGTTTCGACCTCGATAGCCTCAGCGTGCACCTTTACAAAAGAATCGACAAGAATAGCAAATGAATCAATAGAATTAGGTGGTAAATTGTTGTACAATATCATAGCTCCCTTTGACAGGGTCTCCCCGAATTGCTTCAGCAAGACAGATTCGATCTCGTCATCCTCTAGATCATTCCCTTTAGTAGCACATTGTAAGAGGTGACATGCTCGTTTGGGTCGATCGTTCTATTGTATTTAGGAATATAGGGCATGTAGAACTTCTAAGGAGTTGGTTTGGGAGCCGCGCTGGGGGGTGGGAAGAGGGTTTGCACGAACCTTTTGGAATCTAGACCCTTCAATATTAGTGGTGCCCCAGGTATTTGATCGACTCTGGAGTTGTAAGTTTCCACCTTCTTGTCGTTTGCCTCGATCTTCTTTTCCCCCGACTTAACTCGTTTTGTTAGTTCTTCGAGCATCTTTATTATTGCAGGGCCGGCCCCTGATTCTTTCACGTTCGATTTCCTTGAAACCGATTCGACCCTGTGGACAACTTCCTGGGACGGCTCGGGCTCGATCCTGCTTGGTAGGTGATTCTGGTTTTGGAGCTGGGCTATCGCTGCTTGTTGAGCCTGCAACATTTCGAATATCACCTGAAGGTTGATCCCGCCTTCTTCGCCGTCATGTGTGCTTTGAGTGACTGATTGAAATGTTGCATTGATGGCCAAATTTGCATTGATGGCTACATGCAAGCTGACGTCGACTGGATCTACAACCAGAACTCCATCGATGCCAGCTGGAGTTACGTCATTTCCTGGTTCTATGTTATCATTTTCGTTGTGGTGACTGAAATAATTGTCCACGTGTACTGACTAAGAGTTCGACATTTTGATTCTGGAATAAAAAATACTCAAAAGAACAAGTGTAAAATAGTGTGTGTTATGAAAGATTTTACCAGGCAATCAATATTATCCTTAGCACCACGGTGGGCGCCAAACTTTTTACTCTAAAAATCGGATAACAATTTAATTTATACGCAGTTTTAAGGATACATGCTACAACTTGATACAAATTAAGAAAACAAATTAATATTGAAACTGACGATAAAAGAATAAATGCAAGCCACATGAATTGGACAGCCTTGTCCCTCGACTTCGATCACCTTTAAATCACGATATGTCACAAATGATGTATGAACAGAATAACAATGATAAAAGCTAGAAAATGACAGTATATTGCTTTATGTTGCGTAATGTGATGTGTTTTACAAATGATCAGATCCCCTTTATATAGTAGGGGAGTCCTACTCTTGATACAATTCTATATAAGGTAAACAATCTCATGATTTGCTAATTAATCGGCCTATCCTTGATACATGCCGAGATTTCCGCCGTGATCTGCAACCGATGCATATATTTCATCCTTCTGTTATTCGGCTAAGCAAATTTTCCTTGATCTCGCCTGATCTCGATTTTATTCGATCCCGAGGTCTCGAACTTAACGATGTAACCTCGCACCTCGGTTCGAACTTAACGATGTAACCTCGTACCTCGGTTCGATATAATTCGAGGTCGAACCTTAACCTATCATATTCCAGTCTCGATTAGTCACACATGGAACGAATCCGATTTTGACCGTATACAATTACATATTAAAAATATGTTTGAAATTATATAGATTTATAACATAAATAATTTTTATACTATCAGGCTATTAACCTTGCTTTTTTATCTGTTGTTGTAAGTTAACTTATCGTTATAGCGTAAAAGATCTATACATGATAAATGCCTAGAACCTTTTGAATTATGTGTGTTGTCCGGGTATGTAGATAGTAAAAAGGTTGGAACAAAGAAAGCAACATGTGCATATAATCTTGGTAAAGTCATATCAAGGAAAACATTTTCTTAAACTTGGCTATAAACATGAACTGTTCCTTTTTCCCATTTATGCATTATACTTGGCCCCACTCACATGAGGAAGATAAGAGATGTAAATGATGTTTTCAAGTGATGCATTAGCAGTCGTCTGAGGAACAGTAGTCACTTAGAAATCATTTAACATATCTAAATTCTACTAATCTAAAGTACATGGCCCATAAGTTAGGATTGATGTCGGTCAAAGGAATTTTGTAGCTTAGTTTTTAAAAGGAATGAATTGGGATTAAAATATATCCAAAATCAAATTAATTGGCAATTGTTTTATTGTAGATAGCTATACACAAAGATTTTTTCATTTCCAATGTCAAAAAAATCAAGGAATTCGTTGATGCATTTCTTCATTTAATTTTCATCATTTGAACAAATCTTATACAAGAACAAAACAATTAAGAATAGCGAGTGTAGTATCTCCTAACACCAGAGAGAGAGATTGATAAGTCATAGAATATGAAAACTACAATAAACACTACTAAAAACACGAATTTCCGATAGACGAAAATTAGTTTGTTTAAAATGTTTCCAATGAACTTTCTGTCGAAAATTCCAAATTTCTAACCAATGTATGTTCCTGAATCGAGGAACACAAAAAATTTCTGTTTTATTTTTATTTTGGTGTATTCCAAGGGAATGAGGTTATATTCCCATGCAAACAACCTATAACCTTTCAATTCCGAGTCGATCTTTTTATTTTCTTCTTCATTTATTTTTGTTGGGTTTTAGTAGTTTTTCTTTAAGATCCAACTTTCAAAAATATGCTCTACAGTTTTTTTTGCTAAGAAGGCTTTGATTAAAAACATAATTAGGATATAGAAGTTTGAACTGAACGATGTGTTCCAGTTTCAATTACATCAAAATATAAAAGCGGTAAGATAAAAGTTGGTGGATTTCAAAACACCAAACATCATTTGGTTGTTGATCCACTTTTTTCTTCCCATACTTGGCTAATGCATCTGCCACTTCGTCACCCTCTCTGAATATATGGTGTATTATGGTCACCTGGAGTTCGTTGAGCATCGACCTGCATTCAAAAGAATGTGTGAGTTTATTGGTGGTGTGTTTGATAAAATGTGTAGCAATACCTGGGAGTCTGTTTCCAGTTGTAACGGTTTGTAGTTGCGAGCTTTTGCTAGTAGTAGCCCATGAAATATATAACGCTCGGAGTTCAGCTTGTAGAGTATCAGTATACAATAAATGTTTGGTAAAGCCATATACTCATTCACTTTCCAAAGTTTTAATTCCATGTGATCTGGAGTCAATTACTCAAACGGTCACTCAACTATCTCAAATTATCTCCTAAAGTCACTTTTCTGTCGTTTGTAAAAACAAAGCCGCTGAACTATACCTATTGCACTCAGAAGGTCACTCAACTAAATTTTTCAAATTTTAGATTGCCAAATACTTATTTTACCGTCTAAATTATAAACATTTATCTTCTTGTATTGGAAGAACTTAAATTTAAAATATGTATTTTTAGAATGAAAGAAAATAAAGGTTGTAAAATATATATTCGATGCACGTAATATAAAAATAATTACTCAACTAAAGGTATTTTATAATATACATTATATACTCTTGAAAATTATGCTCAATTATATTATATATTCCAAGCTAGACTTAACATAGAATATTTTACACTATACAGATAGTCCCCCTAATTTTCGGTGGCATAACTTTGTGTGGTAAGAAAGTTGGTAAAAACATAATAATATAATTGAGCATATTTTTCAAGAATATATAATGTATATTATAAAAATAACTTTATATAAATAATTATTTTTATATTATGTGCATGGAATATATATTCTCATTCTGAATTATGTCAATAAATTTTTGAATTTTTGTTGTTAATATTAAAATTATTATTACTAACAAATTGTTTTAAATAATTTTGTTACTATGCTCATTATTTTGTTATTCCGACATTATATATGCTTAAATACTTTTTATTTTTTTTTAATTTATAAATTTTATTTATTTATTCTATAGGTAAGTCCATAATATAAATTAAAAAGGGAAAAATCATAATATTAAAAAGTTAAAAAAAATAAAAAGAAGATAAATGTTTATAATTTAGAGGGCAAAATAGGTATTTGGCAATCCAAAATTTAAAAAATTTAGTTGAGTGACCTTCTTAGTGCAATAGGCATAGTTCAGTGACTTTGTTGTTACAAACGAAAAAAAAGTGACTTTAGGAGATAATTGAGTGACCATTTGAATAATGGACTGTTCCTTTTCAGAAACCCGTTGACAGTTGGGCAGTTGAAATTAGAATATTGTAAAATAAAAGAACGATATAAAATTAAAGACGATCAAAAGATAGATATTCGAATTACAAAAAATATCACTGATGAGCAATGAATAAGCATTACTATATTCTTATATTGCATCGCAGTGAATAAGCTTTATTCCCTCCGCCCTTAGTCTGTCTTTAACCCCCCCCCCCCTCCCCCAAAGTAAAAAAAACAGTTAAACTTTAACATGATAATTGATAACTTCTAGTGATTAAGCTTCAATGGAGAAGAGAGAAGAAGAATATATGAAGAAGCATCACTGGAGAAGAAACTGTTTTTTTCTCATAGAATGAATACAGAGTACATGATAACTAACTGCTTGTTAGTTATATACAGTGTTGTAACTTAAGTTAGTTGAATACAGCTGTCATTAACTAACTAACTACTCTTAGTTAACTAACTACAGTTAACACTAACTAAGTCAGCTAACTACAGTTAGCCTCATATCTTGTTAACACCCTCCCTCAAGCTGATGGTTGAAATATGTCTTTCAACCCCAGCTTGGACATTAGATAGTCATGCTGCAACTTTCCAAGACTCTTAGTTAATAAATCTGAGTGTTGCTCCTTAGTAGAAACATGAAATTTTTTTATCATTTCCTGAACAATTTTTTCTCTCACAAAGTGACAGTCAATATCTATATTTGTTCGCTCATGGAAGATAGGATTAGCTGCAATCTGGATAGCAGCTTACTGTCACAGTATAAAGAAATAGACCAGTTGATGTTAACTCCCAACTCTTTGTATAAGCCTATCAGCCAAGTTAGTTCAGCAACTGTGGAAGCCATGCTTCTGAATTCTGCCTCTGCTGAACTTCTGGCTACTCTATCCTGTTTCTTCGACTTCCAGGATATAGTAGCATCTCCAAATTTTACTAGTTGTCCTGTAACAGACCTTCTAGTTTGTAAGAAACCTCCCCACTCTGAGTCACAATAAGCTGTAAGTGTGCCTGAGCTGTCTGAGGGCATTAGCAGACCTAGACCAGGTGCTGCCTTGATGTACCTTACAACTCTGTGAGCAGCTTCAAGGTGTGACTGTTTTGGCTTGTGCATAAATTGGCTGAGCACTTGCACAGCATAGGCAATATCAACTCTAGTCATAGTAAGATACATCAACCTTCCTATGAGTCTTTGATATTGACATGGATCTTCTAGTAGACTATCCTCTCTTGTTGTATCTGAGATTGAGTCACCTTTGATAAAATAATCATACTCCACAGAGGTTAGTTTCACATTGGACTCTAGTGGAGTACCCGCTGGTTTGGATCCTCCAAGTCCCATTTCAGATATAAGTTCCAAAGCATACTTTCTTTGGCTCATTACTATGCCTTTTTTAGACCTAGCAACTCTATTCCAAGAAAGAATTTAAGCTCTCCCAAATCCTTCATTTTGAACATGAGCTTGAGGTCATTCCTTTTTTTAATAATCAGATCAGAGCAGATACCTGTTTGGTGAAGAGAGAGTATTCATAGTGGCTTTGAGTGAATCCAAGACCCATTAGTGCATCAGTTAGTTTCTTGTTCCATTGCCTAGGAGCTTGCTTCAGGCCATACAAAGACTTGTGAAGTTTGCAAACCGTAGAAGTCCCTCCCTGGCTTTCAAACCCCTGAGGAATCTCCATGTAGACTTACTCTAGAAGATCACCTTGTAGAAAGGCATTATGGACATCCATTTGAAAGATGGGCCAGTGCTTGGTTGCTGCAAGGGCAATGACAGATCTCACTGTGACCATTTTGGCCACAGGAGATAAAGTTTCTGTGTAGTCAAACCCCTCCTGTTGATTGTACCCTTTAGCCACTATCCTAGCCTTATATCTTTCCACAGCTCCTGAAGCAGTGTACTTCACCTTATACACCCATCGACAACCTATATGCACTTTCCTAGAAGGAAGATCAACAATGCTCCATGTATGATTATCATCTAAGGCTGCAATCTCTGATTGCATAGCATCAATCCAGTGTGGATGTTTTATTGCCTCAACATAAGAATGAGTCTCTTCAACAGATGAAAAAGCTATAAGAGCAGCACCAAAGGACTGGGATACATGATCATAGGATACGTAGTTTGACATAGGATAACAGCAGGTAACATAACCTTGCTGCTGAGTGACACAGTCTTTAAGCCATACAGGAGGTCTACTAGTTCTGGTGGATTTTCTACAGGGCTCAGGGAAAGTAGAAGGCATAGAACTGTTAGAATCATCAGCTGTCTCGACAGATTCTACTGAGCCTGATAAGACGAGCAGTGAGGATTGATCAACTGTGTCGGATATGCCACTGTCTAAAACTGGCTCGGTAGATTCAACACTAATTGAGGTGGATGATATAGAAGAAGAAGTAGAAGCAGGTATAGTGCTGAGGTCGAGGACTGGGAACAGAGATGAGATAGTAGTGCGAAGATGGTTGAAAGGAAAGACATCTTCTTTGAACACTACCTCTCTCGTGACTTGAAAACTCTTTGAGTGAATAACATACATCTTGTACCCCTTCTGGGTCAAAGAGTAACCAAGAAATATGGATGGGATAGCTCTTGGTGAGAATTTTTCCCCCCCTTTGAGATCAGTAACATATCCCAAACAACCAAACACTCGCAAATGATGTAGTGAGGGCAGCTGACCATGCAACACTTCATAGGGACACTTGCCTTGAAGAGTATGTGTAGGCAGTCTGTTGATCACATAAACAGCAGCCAGGACACATTCTCCCCAGATCCTTAGAGGAACTGAGGCTTGGAACCTCAAGGCTCTTGCAGTGTCCAAGATATATTTGTGTCTCCGTTCAGCAACTCCATTTTGTTGAGGAGTGTAGACACAAGAACTTTGATGAATGATTCCAAAAGACTGCAGTAATACTGTCATTTGTGAATTAAAGAATTCACAACCATTGTCAGACCTAAACACTTTCACAGAACAAGAAAAATCATTCTGGACCATGAGTAAAAAGTTTCTCATCTTTACAACTACTTCACCCTTCGAAGGAAGTATAAAAGATCCAAGCATATCTGGAATGATCATCAACTAAGGTTAGAAAATACCTTCTACCATCAGGAGTAGGAACTCTATAAGGTCCCCATACATCACCATGAATAGTGTGAAAGCAAGTAGTAGAGACAGTATTACTTGAAAGAAATGGAAGTATTGATTGTTTAGCTAGTGGACATACATCACAATGACTTTTAGATGAATCATGCTTTACAGATTGAAAAACTTTCATCTTCCTCAAAGTAGTAAGTGACACATCCCCTAGTCTTTTGTGCCAAAGATCTACACTCAACCGCCTGTTATTGTATTTTCAGCAACAGAATTTAAGACACCTTTACCCTGAGACACAGGTACTTCAGCAGAATCCACCTGAAGTTTGCTAGATATTACAGCAGAATTCACCTGAAGTTTGCTACTGTGGTTGAACACATAAAGGACACTGTCTTCTCTACCAATCGCCTTCACTTTGTCACTGAAGAGATCCTGAAAAATGAAGAAATCAGGAAAGAACATGGTTACACACTTTAGTTCTTTTGTTAACTTTGATACAGATAGGTGATTGTATTTGAATCCAGGTATGTGCAGCACATTAGTTATCTTTTGACCAGGAAAAAGATAAGTAAAGCCTATGTGATTAACAGTGATTGTCTCTCCAATAGGAAAATGAATTCTGCACTCTTTAGACTTATCACACTCATTATTCTCAGTTAATATTTGTTTGTCATTAACCATGTGATTTGATGCTCCCGAATCCACTATCCACTTAATTAGGTCTTCACTGGTAGTCATGGCTGCATTTGCTATACCTGCATTCCCAGATGAACTACCAATCTCACTACCTTTGCCAAGGATCTGCAGAATTTGAGTGTACTGCTCCTGAGTAAACTGTGGAATCCTTGCTAGTCCTGTTAGTCCTGTTTGAACATTCTGATTGTGAACTTGGCTAGGTGCTGCATTTCTAGCCATGTTAGCCATTAAACCAGTAATTTCACCCATAAAAGCAGAGTTGACATCACTATTAGAATGATTGTCCTTAGCATAATTGACAGAGGGAATATTCTTCTTAGATTTGAAATCTGCTGGATATCCCACCAATTTGTAGCAAGTATCTCTGGTATGCCTTTTGAAGTGACAATAGTCACAATACAGGATATTCTTCTTTTTTCTATAACCTGTTCCTGAACTAGATGATCCTCCATTGTTGTTATACATGACACCATTACTAGATCCATGTGAACTAGTACCCCTGTAGCCTCCATTGTTACTAAACAAGGCTATTCCTTCATTTATCTCAGGAATATGTGTAGGAGAAGTTAGTGATCTCCTACTTTCCTCAGACACTATCATAGCATAGACCTTATTAATTGAAGGAGTTAAGGACATCATCATAATATGATTGCTAGACTGAGCATATGATTCATTTAGACCCATTAGAAACTGCAACAGTCTTTGAGATTCAAAATGTTCAACATATTTCTTAGATTCTTCACAACCACAACCACGACAGGGCATTAGTGCATCAAACTCTGCCTACAGTTCCCTTAGTTTTGAGAAATATACTGAAACTGAGGAAATACCCTGGGCTAAAGTGGCTATCTGTCTATGAAGATATAGGATTCGCGATCCATTAACTTTATCAAAAATTTACCTAAGATCGGACCAGACCTTCTGAGCACTTGTAGCATACACCATACCACTTAGTAATGCATTGCTAACTAAATTCATTATCCACGAAAGGACTATAGCACTACACTTCTCCCACAGTTCATGCAAGGATGGATCAAATTTATCCTTCGAGTACCTACCATCAAGTAAACCTAATTTTCTCTTTCCTAGTAGGCTAACTCGCATAGAACTACTCCATAAAGCATAGTTCTCAGGTCCTGTGAGTTTAATCGAAATTAGCGAGCTACCTGGAGTATCGCAAGGTTGAAGAAATAGAGGATGATGTTGATCTACAACTAGAATCATCCCGATGCCTCCTCTTGCGTGTGTAGCATCAGTAGCGTCGTCTGTAGTTACAATTGCCATTGAAATGAACTTGAAAACTTAGAGAAAATTCTGAATTGCTGAAGGATGAGTTTCACCAATAATGGCGACTCAAAAGCAATTAGGCAAAAAAAGGCTAGAAAATGCTGGAAGCAAGCTCGAAGTAAGCTCGGATCAATCCGCTAGCTCTGATACCATGATAACTTCTAGTGATTAAGCTTCAATGGAGAAGAGAGAAGAAGAAGATACGAAGAAGCATCACTAGAGAAGAAACTGTTTTTTCTCATAGAATGAATACAGAGTAGATGATAACTAACTGCTTGTTAGTTATATACAGTGTTGTAACTTAAGTTAGTTGAATACAACTGTCATTAACTAACTAACTACTCTTAGTTAACTAACTACAGTTAACACTAACTAAGCCAGCTAACTACAGTTAGTCTCATCTCTTGTTAACAAGAATGTTATAACGCTGTGATATAAGAATATTTGATCGATTCAATTGACTCTCGTTTTGTTTCAATTAAAAGGTGACCATTATTTAAAATAAATCAATTTAATAATAACATTTTTTAATTAAAAGAATACTTTAGAAGTTACAAGAAACCCATACCCTTTTAAAAATTTGTTCCATATAGGATTACTTCCAAAAGAGGGTTTCGATTCTAATGCTAAAGATATTGGATGATAGTCGATGAACCAGTAGTCCAATGTCATTGACTATGTGTCTATGTCCTATACCAGCTTGTGATATTGACACTGTAACTTTTTTTATTTTAAGTTGGTTACCAATTTTTGCTTATCAAGTGTTAATTTGACTATTTTAAAATTTAATGGGGACTAAATTAATTTATTTTTGTATAATTAAATTTGGGTATTCAGACTCTACTAGAAAAATTATATTTAGAGACAGGAGTTTGTTTGAACAAGATACGCATGAAAGAATTATGGGGAGTGAAGAAAAACAAACTAGCAAACAAAAAAAAAGGAAAATTTGGTATCGAGTCATTGCCAAGTCACTTGCCAAATTGAAACTTCTATTTTAGTTGACTGAATAAATTTGCACAACAATTGAAGTGAAGAACCAAGATATTTGACTAAAACTTCTTTTTTATTTTTTTGCTAATAAAAGTAACTTTTATTCAACAAACGATAGACTTATTACATGAAGGGAACTGGGCGCATAGTCCAAGTACCCAATATGTCATGTTTTAATACATTCAAAATAAAAAAATGGGTGTGGGAAGAACATGATTTGTCTTCTTTCCTCTGATTCCTTCCTTTCCCATAGCAGGCCAGTTGCTTTTTGCAAATTGAACAGTCTAAGTAAATCAAGAATCGTGATCAAAGATAAACTCTTCTAGGAAAGAATGCTTATCTTTATTCTCCTTTTTAGTACCCTTTTTCTCTTTTACCCATTTTATAAGTCTTAAAGATAGAATCCTATCAAATCAAATTATCTTTTTACCAAATCCAAAAGGAATGAAGGATAATTCTTTCAAAGTAAAAGTACTTTTTTTTATTTCTTTTTACTAAGTTTATTTGTTATGCAGAATTCTAATGCCCACGCCATTGCCGCGTGCAAAAGGATAATCCTAATTCAAACTGGCCACTAGTATAGTTGAATAAGATTACAAGAATGTCGAATACTTGAGGTGGAAATTTTTTTTCGTTTAATGTGTTGAAGAACTGTCTCTGGTTAGTGGAACTTTTTTTTCCATACTTCTTATTTTTCTTGTCCCCTATTCGTATTTGAGTTTGACTAAATTTGAATTAACACCGGAGATTTTGTGTTGAAGGATAAAATCCTCTCTAACAAAGACGACTCCGAGTTAGTGGAACTTTTACGGGTAAAAGGATCGGTGACTTAGTGGAGTATGACTGAAAGCTTTGATAAGATATCATAAAAAAATCAGTAAACTGGAGTTGTGACAAAACATGAAAACGAAATGTAACTACATTTCCGTTGAATCATCTTTGAGATAAATAATATAATCAGATTTTATGTCACTTTTTCTCAAATAAGACCTTTTGATTCTTTTTGGGATAACTCTATTTGTTCTCGTCGAAATTCTGACTCGGCGTTACTTCTTTTGCAAATACTGTATCAACGAAGTGTAACGATAATAGTTGCATGATCAAAAATTTCTTTTCCTTAAACTCGACCAAAAAAAAGAAAAAGAGAAGAAAAAAGTGAAATATAAAGAACGAATTAAAACAAAACACTTACAATGTTTTCTTGGTTCTTGACTCGAGGGGACGTAATTTATAGTACGGAAATTTTTTATCGGTGTTAATATCGATATAATGAGTTAAAGATAGTTATTTTTGTACTCACATTTATTGTTTATAATGAGATCTAGATTCGAAGCTATTAGCAATGGAGAATTGAGCAGGAAAAGAAGAAGAACAGAGGAAAAAAGGAACTGCTTCTCATTGCTATAGTGATAACTGACTCAACTAACAAAATGAAAACACTATACAACTAACAGCTTAGCAACTACTCTAACTAACCAGCTAATATTTTAACTTATACAGTTGTATACAGCTGTCAATGTATTTACCATTCATTTAACACCCTCCTCAAGCTAATGGTTGAAATATGTCTTTCAATCTCAGCTTGAACAACAAGTACTCGTGTTGAAATCTTCCTAAGCTTTTGGTTAGGAGATCAACTTGTTGCTCTTTAGTAGGTACATGATGTGTTTTCACCAATCCTTGTATTATTTTTTTCTCCAACAAAATGACACTCAATATCAATATGTTTTGTTCTTTCATGGAAGATGGGATTGGCTACAATTTGAATTGCAGCTTTGCTTGTCACGCCCCCTCATCTCGCGGAAGCAAGTTTCGACGTGTGAAAACTCCTTTTAGAATGGGAGTGTTGTTGGATTCGACTTCTTCCTATGTTGAGCGATGTTGGCGTGACTTGGCAAAAGATCGATAGGAAGCAAAGAACCATGGTAAGTTTCCCTTTTTCTTATACCTGAGGCGTCAACGATACTTCTTTTCACTCACTTAGTTTTTTCTTTGTGCAGGCCTGAACAAGGATGCAGTCCTGAGGCCTCCGAGTAGGGTGGCCTTGGCCTATAAAATCGAGGGTTGCCTCTTTGAGGTATTACGGTCTCAAAATTTGATAGTTCCAACATGTTAGTGTTTTGACGGCAGTCCCCGAATATGGGGTTGATTGTTCGAAGTGTAGTTGCACTCGACCCTTGAGCCAGTTTTCACCAGAAATCATAAGTATAGAGTTTGTAAAGTAGAAATTTCATTAAGACGCGGGACATCTGGTAAGGAAAAGTACTTCTTTCAATAGTTCTTACATGCGTACATGTTTTGCCACTAGGGTTCGAGTAATCTATACGGACACGGTTCATTCCACCGTTTGGTCCATTACAAAAACCTTTCTATCGAGACCCTGCTGACATGAAGTATTTTTCTTGAAAACATAACATCCGAGGGTGATGCCCCCAGTATTCGAGGTTGGTTGTAAAGAAGCCTCGGATACTCTAAGTCAGCACGAACAATGGTTGCCTCGTTAAAAACCTTGCCGAAAAAACCCATTTGGGATAAAAATCGATCGAAGGGAAAAAGACTGCAACGCGTGCTTTAAGATCTGATATCTTTCTGCTTGAACTCTGATGCCTTCGCTCGAACACCTGAAAATAAGTTAGTGTAAAATGTAAATTAAAAAGGAGAAGGTAATACCTTAACAATAATATCGTTTGAGGAGTGAGATGTTCCAATTATTTGGTAGTTTCTCGCCGTTTGTCGTGCCAAGCTTGTAGGATCACTTTCCGACGATATCGAGGACTTGATACTGACCTTCCCAATTTTGGATGAGTTTTCCTTTGTTGGGGTATCGAGTATTGAGGGTGACTTTTCTCAAAACTAAGTCCCCAAATCTGAAGTGGCGAAGGTTGGTCCTTCGATTATAATATCTTTCGATGCGTTGTTTTTGCGCGGCCATTCAGACGAGGGCGGTTTCCCGCTTTTCATCTAGTAGTTTGAGGCTCGTACTCATAGCCTCGGGATTTGATTCTTCCGTAGCGTATCGAAATCTGGCACTGGGTTCCCCGACTTCGACCGGGATCATAGCTTTGGCGCCATATACTAAGAAAAACGATGTTGCCACCGTACTAGATTTTGACGTCGTTCGATATGCCCAAAGGACTTCGGGTAGAATTTCTCTCCATTTTCCCTTGGCGTCATTCAATATTTTCTTTAGATTCTGAATGATGGTCTTGTTTGTCGATTCATCATGTCCGTTCCCACTAGGATGATACGGTGTCAATAGGATTCTTTGTATTTTGTGATCTTCGAGAAACTTTGTTATTTTGTTGCCGACGAATTGTTTTCCATTATCGCATACGATTTCGACAGGTATCCCAAATCGGCATATGATGTGATCCCATATGAAGTCTATGACTTCTATTTCTCTCACCTTTTAGAAGGCCTTCTCTTCAACCCACTTACAGAAATAGTCAGTCATAAACAAAATGAATTTAGCTTTACCTGAGGCCGATGGCAGAGGGCCGACGATGTCCATTCCCCATTTAATGAATGGACATGAGGATAAGATTGAATGGAGTTGTTATCCGGGTTGGTGGATCATCGGTGTATACCTTTGGCACTTATCACATTTTCGAACGAATTCTTTGGTGTCCTTCTCCATATTGGTCCAATAGTATCCTGCTCTGATGATTTTGTGAACTAGTGATTCGGCACGGGAGTGGTTCCCGCAAGTACCCTCGTGGACTTCTCATAGGACATAATTGATGACCCATGGTCCTAAAATACTGCTAATGGTCCATCAAACGTCCTCTTGTATAATGTTCCATCATCAGCCACTATGAATCGAGCAACTTTTGTTCGTAGAGTCCTAGATTCCTTAGGGTCCGATAGAAGCTTTTCGCTTTTCAAATACTCAATATATTTATTCCTCCAATCCCATGTTAGGCTCGGGGAGTTTATTTCGACATGCCCTTCTTCGATTACTGACTTCGAGAGTTGTACGACAATCCCCGAGCTGATTTCGTCGTCTTCGACTGATGATCCCAGATTCGCAAGGGCATCGGCTCACTGTTTTTCTCTCGAGGTACATGATGCAATGTCCATTCTTTTAAACGATGTAGTGTTACCTGCAATTTATCCAAATACCTTTGCATTCGATCCTCTCGAACCTCGAAGGTTCTGTTGACTTGGTTTACCACTATTAAGGTGTCACATTTGGCCTCGATGACTTCCGCTCCCAAGCTTTTAGCTATTTCAAGACCTTCAATCATGGCGTCGAACTTGGCTTCATTGTTAGTCAACTTAGAGGTTTTGATGGATTGCCTAATTGTATTGCCCGTGGGAGGCTTCAAAATGATGCCTAGCCCGGACCCTTTCACATCTGAAGCGTCGTCTATAAAAAAGGTCAACACCCCCGATGATGTACCCGATTTTATCAAAAGTTCCTTTTTGACTTCAGGTGCAAGGGCTGGCGTGAAGTCGGCCACGGAGTTTTCTAAAATTTGAGACTTGATGGCTATTTGGGGTAGATACTCGATATCTTACCTACTGAGTTCGATGGCCCATTTGACCAATCGGCCCAACGGCTCGGGCTTATGTAAAACATTACGAAGAGGGTAAGTGGTCATCACACATATTGGGTGACATTGAAAATACATCTTTAGTTTCCTACAGGAGCTTATTTGAGCAAGTGCCAATTTTTCTAAGTGTGGGTACCGTGTTTCGGCTTGCCTAAGGTTCGACTTACATAATAAATGGGAAATGGCATACCTTTCTCTTCTCGAACTAAGACACCACTTACCGTGACTTCCGAGACCGCTAAGTACAAGTAGAGCTTCTCATCTACTTTTCAGGTATGAAGCAATGGTGGACTCGAGAGGTACCGTTTTAATTCTTCAAACACCTACTCGCACTCTGGGGTCCAGGCAAAATTGTTCTTCTTTTTTAGTAGTGAGAAGAACCTATTACTTCAATCTGATGATCTCGAGATGAATCGGCCTAAGGTGTCTATCCACCCTGTTATCCTTTTAACGACTTTAACGTTGTCCATGACTATGATGTCTTCGATAGCCTCGATTTTATCTGGATTGATCTCGATCCCCCGATTTGACATTTTAAATCTGAGGAAATTTCCCGAACCGACAATGAAGGCACCTTCTCGTGGTTAAGCTTCATGTTGTATTTTCTCAGTATTTTGAAGGTTTCCTGCAAATGTGTCAAATGGTCCTCTGCACGCAGGGACTTAACCAGCATATCATCAATATATACCTCCATCGACTTATCTATTTGTTCTTCAAACATTTTGTTTACTAGGCGTTGGTAGGTAGCACCAGCATTTTTAGCCCGAAAGGCATTACGTTATAGCAATATGTGCCAGACTTAGTGATGAATGAAGTTTTTTCCTGATCCTCCGGGTTCATTTGAATTTATTGTACCCGGAGTAGGCATCGAGAAAACTAAGGATCTCGTGGCCGGTCGTGGCGTCGATCATGTGATCGATGTTAGGCAGAGGAAAAAACTCTTTAGGAGCATGCCTTGTTTAAATATTTATACTACACATATTCTAAGTTTGTTCCCCTTTTTAAGGACTACAACTACGTTCACTAACCACTCGAGATATTTTACCTCCCGAATGGATCCTATTTTGAGAAGTTTAGTTACCTCGTCCTTGATGAATGCATGTTTTATCTCGGACTGGGGCCTTCTTTTTTGTTTCACTGGCCTGAACATCGAGTCCAGAGTCAATTGATGTGTTGTTATCTCTAGTGGGATCCCTGTCATATCTAAATAGGACCAAGCAAAGAAAATCTAGGTTATCAAAAATAAATTTAAATTTGTTTCTTCCTGAGTTCGGGGGTTAACCCCGTACCCAGGTATACCTTTAGTTTGGGTAGTCACTCGATCAGTATAACCTGTTCCAGCTCTTCGACTGTTGATTTGGTGGCGTCGGAATCTTCGGGAATAACAAAGGATCGAGGGATCCAATAATCGTCTTCTTCTTCTATTCCCTACTTTCCGGATACAGTCGAGGCTGGTGGTTGTGGTTGCTATTTGGCCTCCTGTTTTCCTTTGACCTCCGATCCCTTTGCTGTCGAAAGCGTCGATACCGGTATTACCTCATCGACCGCGAATATTTCCTTCAAATCATGCTGCTCCCCGTATACCATTTTCACCCCGTCCGGTGTTGGGAATTTCATCATTTGGAGGAGAGTCGAGGGAACTGTCCTCATTTTGTTAATCTAGGGCCTCCCGAGAAGGGCGTTGTACCTCATGTCGCCCTCGATTACATGGAACTTACTTTCTTGAGTAGTTCCAGCCACGTTCACCGGTAAAACGATCTCTCCTTTAGTTATTTCGCTGGCCATGTTGAAACCATTTAGGACCCGAGCTATGGGTACGATCCGATCTTGTAGGCTGATCTTCTCCACGACTCTCGATCGGATGATATTCGAGCTACCTGGATCCACTAAAACACACTTAACGTGAACTTTATTCATAAAGATAGAAATTACCAAATGTGTCGTTGTGGGGTTGAGAAATTCCTTCTGCTTTCTCATCGTTGAACAATACGGTGCTTTCTAGTACGTAATCTCGGGTCCGGTTTTCCCTAGTAATTGATACTTCTGTGCGTTTGAACACGGCCCCTTGTGGAATATCAACCCCGCCGATGATCATATGGATCACATGCTATGGATCTTCCTGTTGGCGTCCCTTTCTCTTAAATGGTTTTGGCTTGATCACTTAAGAACTCTCGAAGGTTGCCCTCGTTGAATAGACGGGCTACCTCTTCTCTCAGTTGCCTACAATCCTCAGTTTTATTTTGTGGCCATGCCTGCCATGATACTTGCACATCAAATTAGGATTTCTTTATGAAGGATCAGTCTGTATGTGCCCGGGCCATCTAGTATCCTTGATTCTTCCAATTGCCGATACGGTACCTGATGCGTCGATACTGAAGTTATACTCCGATAAACGTGGTGCTTCTGTGGGATCGACGTGCTTATCAAAACCATTTTTGCTGATAAGTCCCCGAGAACTCTTTCCTCGATCGTTCCTTCGATCGTTTCGGGTGGGATTACGTCCGGGACCACCGTTCCTGTAATCTGCGATGTACGGCTGATATCGGTCTCTGTTCGACCGATGTTCCCTATCGACATCTTTCTGATTTCTGCCTACGAGCCTGTTCGGCTATACGGAGCCGGAAGGAGTTCCGAATTGGTCATCCTCGACTCTGATCTACGACTGGTAACGATTATGTACATCAGCCCAACTTACCGCCGGATATTCAATCAATTTTTTCTTCAATTGACGTGACACTATCGAACTTCGTTCATTCAACCTCTGAGTGAAGTCTTGAACAGCCCAATCATCTGTGACGGGTGGAAACTCCATTCATTCCATTTGAAATCGAGACACGAACTCCCTAAGCATTTCGTTATCCTTCTGTCTTACTTTGAAAATGTTCGATTTCCTTGTGGCAACCTTTATGGCCCCGGCATGTGCCTTTACGAAAGAACCCCCAAGCATGGCGAATGAGTCAATGGAATTTGGCAGTAGATTATGGTACCACATCATTGCCCCCTTCAATAGAGTCTCTCTGAACTTCTTTAATAGAACAGACTCGATCTCATCATCTTCCAAATCATTACCTTTGATAGTGCATGTATAGGAGGTGACATGCTTGTTGGGATCGGTGGTCCAATTGTACTTAGGGATTTCTGGCATACGAAATTTCTTAGGAATGGGTTTCAGAGCCACACTTGGAGGAAATGGCTTATGTACAAATTTCTTTGAATCCATTCCTTTCAAAATTGGCGGTGCCCTCGGTATCTGGTAAACCCGGGAGTTGTACGTTTCTATTTTCTTATCATTCGCCTCAATTTTCTTCTCTCCCGATTCAATTTGTTTGGTGAGCTCCTCGAACATCTTTATTATTGTGGGGTCAGTCCCCGATCCACTGGCATTCGACTTTTTCGATACTGGCTCAGTTCGACGGGCGGCTTCCGGTTCGACCTCATTTGGCGTTCGATGCTGATTTTGCAACCGTGCAATAGCGGCTTGCAAGCTTGTAGCATTTCGAATATCACGTGGAGACTAACTCCTCCATCTCCTCCACCATGTGTATCTCGACCACCAGATCGGCCTTCTCTGCGCACACTCCCTTCCGGGTCATGCCCAGATTCGCATTTAGAGCAATATGCGAACTGACGTCGACTGGGTTGACAATTGGTGCCCCCTCGAGATCAGCTTGTGGTACCTCGACTCATGGAGAAACTACATTGTCGTTTTCTCCGTGAAATCTGAGGCCATTATAACCATGTGTGAGTGTTGCTTGCGAGTTTGACATGTTTTGTCCTGAAAACAAAAATACTTGACAAGAAACAAGCGTAAAGTAGTGTGTGTTATCAGTATTGAATAATCACTATTATCCTTAGCCCTACGGTTGACGCCAAACTGTTTGCCCTAAAATTTGGATAACAATTAAACTTATATTGTGTTTTTAAGGATATATGATTTCACCCAATACTAATTGATAAATAAAAAATTAAATGACATAATTAAACTAAGAATAAATCAAACCGGTGTGAGAACAGAACTTCAACCTCGAATTAAGGTACCCTCGATGTGATAACAATATCAGAATGATTAAGATAAAATAGTTTGATGAATAGTAACAAACAAGAAAGAAAGAATTGTATAGCTTTTTCTCAGTGAATGATCATACTTACAAATGATTGAAACTCCTCTTTATATAGTAGATGAATTTTAATTATGATGTATCTCTAATTACATAAGGAAATCATATAAACAACTAATTAACTGATTCTGATTGATCCATTCCGAGATTCACGCCACGATCTTCGACCAATCACGGATATCTCACTCTTTCCGTTACTAAGATATTCATCTGGCTCCGATTGATACCGACCTCGATCTCGAAAGAGACTTCGGTCTCGAACTCAATGCCTCAACTGTTCGATACAACCTCCTAGTCTCGATCAAATAGTGAAATCAGATAGCTCCAATTTTTACCGTATACAATAAGTATAAGAGTTAAATGAATCTCAACCATTAATTATTTTATGGTCCACATGGCATGAATCTACAAGGCTATTGAACATTAGTTGAAGTAATGGTATTTGACTGGATCTTTTTCCTCAAATGTCCGCTTTAAAGCTAGGTTCTTATTGTTCCATAAGAATTTTTGTTTTTTTTTTAAAAACTATTCAGCAAACTGATTACTGATTACATAAATTTATTTCTAAGATTTTATTAATGATCTCGACTATAACTTTCTGGCTTTAACAGCGCATTAGGCGATTGTTTGATATCAATTACACTATTTATTTTTGGGGGATTATTTCATTCGATTTATTTAATTAATTAAATTAATTCGTTAGACCCAGTTGTCAGTTATCGATTGAGGAAAAAACATTTTGAACTAGTAAAAAAAATGATTCAATAATTATTAATCTTTAATAATTAGAATTAGTAGGCATATTCAAAACCGAAGAAGCATGTCGAACAAATTCTAAAACATTTTTCTATTGTATTCCTAGTGCTCTATTGTAAGGTTTTGAGGTTAGGCCCAGTACTAAGGGATCATTTTTACCAATCTCCGAAATCAGTTAGTTGGACATGTCAATCATCGAAAACCAATCGACCCAGTTATAGAGTATTAGGCCTGCATTGTCTCCCGAGTCCATTAATTGGCTAACTCAAGTTTTCTGTGCTCCTTTCTCACAGTACCCCTTAGCCCACTAGTACCTGGTACCTCCGAATGATTAACACAAATAGGATGCTTTTGTGTTGGTGTTTGAATTTTATCTCTACTTTGATATTTGTACAGAAATAACCCTTTTAAATTTAATGAACGAATTTTGGACTAAAATACTGTCACGATCCAAAATCCGACTAGTCGTGATGACACCTAATCTAATCCGCTAGGTAAACCAATTAACAATTATTTAATTCCAATAAAAAGTTAACAAGATAATTAAGTAAAAGAAATTATTTTAATCTTATATATTTCTCAAGGACTGGTAGCACAAATCATGAGCTTCTAAGATTATAAATCTAACACTGCCATGAACAAGGAGCAGCTGCAACCGGAACGCAGGTACGTCTTCAAATCCAGCTCCCGTCGATCACAGCAGCATCAACATCCAACAACTGCACGCAAGGTGCAGAAGTGTAGTATGAGTACAACCGACCCCATGTACTCAATAAGTAACAAACCTAACCTTAGGTTAAAAGTAGTGACGAGCTAGATCAAAAGTCAGGTCCAACACCAATAGCCAACAACAGTTCATACCAACATAAAACAAGTAATAAAGGAAGTAATTCATAGATGAAATGCTTAGCTTATTCATAGTTTCCCAAAAAATAGTTTCGCCTTCCAAGTATCTCAATGAAAACCCAAATCCTTTACCGAAATCGTCGAAAAATATGAGTAAGTTTGAAAATAGTAATTTTTCCCAAAAATCCTTTCAACAAATAAATAAGATGTTCCATTTTCTTTCAAGATAGTTAGTGTAACATATATCACTATTCCCATATGTCAATATGTGTGAGAAGTCATGAATGACGTGATATCATACAACATGAGAAAATACATTTCTATGTTTGTATGTCAAGCGTGCATATCAAATGCAATGAAACTCAGTGATAAAACCATATGCATACTCTCAGAGTATCAATTCACTCATTCGTCCCAGTCACTTAGTCCTCACAGCCACTCAGTCTTCATAGTCACTCAGTCCTCCAAATCACTCGTCACTCACACTCAATAGGTACTTTTGCTCACTGGGAGTGTGTACAGACTCCAGAGGGGATTCTTTAGCCCAAGCTCTATATCAAGACAATCATGGTATAAAATCAATGAAACATGCTGCGGCTTGCAACCCGATCCCATAATTATCCTCACAATCAGGCCCTCGGCCTTTCTCAGTCATCAATATCTCCAGTCTCTTGAGCTGTCAATGATATGAAAAATCAGCCCAAAACTAATGATGTGATGTATCAGTAAATGGCAACAGAGACTGAGATATGATAAGCATATGAATGCGTTTGACCGAATATGATATGCAATGAAAGTAGATAACTCAACAACAGAAATGACCTCGGTGAGTCTCAATAGAATAAGCATGTAGCCTAGACATGGTTTCTAACATGGATCACAGCTCAAGAGCTCAGGTACTTAGAATTTCATGGTTACATGTAAGGTCTGGTAACTACACAGTACCGCAGAAATAGCGGAGTCATAATTCGCATGGTGCACGCCCACACGCCCGTCACCTAGCATGTGCGTCACCTCAACACCAAACACATAACACGTAATTCAGAGTTTCATACCCTCGGCACTAAGTTTAGAACTGTTACTTACCTTGAAGAAGCCAAATTCCAATATCAAGCAAGCCAAGCGATGCTCCAAAAATGCCATCTCGGGCGTACCGACCTCTGAACGGCTCAAAACTAACTAAAAGCAACTCAATACATCAAATAGTGCCAAAGGAAACAAATCCAATCGGTAACGATCGAATCTTTAATAAAAAGCCCAAAATCGGCTAAAAAGTCCAACACGGGCCCGCACCTCGAAACCCAAAAAAACTCACAATATCCAACCCATTCAATTACGAGTCCAATCATACAAGTTTCATTCAAATTCTGACTCCAAATCGATGTTCAAAACTCAAAAATTCACATTATGATACTTTAGGCTAAACCCCCAAATTTTCTCTTTTGGAACCCTCAATCAAATTCCAGAAACGAACATAGATTCATGATATAAAATTAAAAAAAAAAGCAGGGAGAACATTTACCCTAGTCCACATGGTGAAAACTTCTTCAAGAATCGCCTCAATACGAGCTCCATAACTCCCAAAATGTAAAAATGGCTGAAACCCCTCGAAATAGAGAACTTATAATTCTTCCCAGGCATCCCTCTTCCGCGACGCGAAAAATCCATCATGTTCGCGATGAAAAAAAATAATATACCACCAAAACTCTACGCGTTCGCAGCACAAGCCTTGTGAACGCGATACACACACGAGACAGAACTACACGAACGCGGCTCCAACTACGTGAACGCAATGAAGAAGGCCTCCATCTCCAGCTCCCAGCTCAACCCTACGCAAACGTGTCCAGGCTTACGCGAACGCGATGCTCAAACAGCAGCAACCTACACGAACACTTCTGAGGACTCGCGAACGCGATGAACAATTTCTCCCAGACTTCAAACAACTCTATGCAATCGCGATTAAGAAAACCAGATACTCAGAGTTCAAAATCAGCAACTCTATGCAGAACCAGCAATGCATAATGAAGGAAAAATAGTTCAAAATCAATCTGAAACATTCCCAAGCCCCTCAGACCCCATCCGAACATACCAACAAATCCCGAAACAAAACATGGACTTACTCGAGGCCTCAAATCACACATAAAAATAACAAAATGTCGAGTCGCACCTCAAATCAAATTTAGTGAACATGAACTTTTCCAACTTCCATAACTTGTGCCGAAACATAGCAAATCAACCCGGAATGAATCGAAATTTTGCACACAAGTCCTGAATAACATAACAAATCTATTCCAATTTTTTGAACCACTATTCGAATCCGATATCCTCAATGTCAACTTTCGGTCAAACTCATGAACTTTCCAAACCTTCAAATTTCTAATTTTTGCCAATTTGAGCCGAAACCTTCTAGAAACATCCAAATGCAAATCTGGGCATACGCCTGAGCCCAAAATCACCATCCGGGCCTATCCGAACCATCATAACTCCATTCCGGGGTCAAATTTAGAAAAAGTCAAATTTAGTCAACTCCTCCAATGTAAAGCTTCAACAATGAAATTCATTCTTCCAAATCAATAACGAATAATCTAAAAACCAAAATCGATGATTCACATAAGTCATAATACATCATACGTAGCTACTCATTCCCACAAACTATCGATCGAAGTGCAAATGCTCAATACAATCGGTCGGGTCGTTACATTCTCCCCCACTTAAACATATGTTCGTCCTCGAACGTGCCCATAGTTGTTCTTAGGCCATATGTATCCTTACCATGAACATACCCAGGGGTGATCCCACGTCACCCTAGCCCTTGTAGTCCCGACAACACAACATACTCAAGATCATTACTCCAACCTTAGCTCGTAAATCTTAGAATCCAATTCAGATATCCGAAATTTCTTATAAGATCCGCATCTCGCATCTCGCATCTGCACATTGAATAAGTCTGAACAAGTTGTATCAAGCCATAACCATAACCTAAGATGTAATCACATGATATACGGCATAACTCAAATAATCATAGCAAAATCTCCAATCACAGTAGATGCCCAAAACAACTCAATTCCGGTAATAAACCTCATGTCGAAACAAAACCTCGTTGTAAAACCTTCGTACACTGTCGATGATGAAAGAAACACGCGGAAACTCATAACCATTCATCAGATCAACAAGTCATGGGGCTCACTCTCCTTCAACAAGAACTATAGCCAATTTCAAAGCCGACTATTGATATTATCCTTCCAAATATACCGCAATTCAATTCGATAACACCCATCCTAGATCCGACGACTTCATCTTATCAAATACCAACTACTCTACTGACATGCAACACCAATACTACCCAAAGACATAAACCGTGCAATCCATGAACCCATACACAATAATTTAAATGTACTCAAACATGGAAAATGACTCAAACGAGAGAACCATGCTTCAAGTTCAACAAGTACGAACACAATCGAATTGCTACGAACCCATCATACCTAGTAAAACCAAGAAACACAAATCTAACACAAAGGACCGTATCTCAACATAACTCCGCTGCAACGCGTGACCTCATCCAAACATTGGTCAGTATCAAATACCTCGGCCACTATACTTAAAATCAATAACCATGCACAATTCGACATAAAGTACCCAAGTGCATGACCATAACCACAGAGGAATCAATAACACAATACCACAGACTGAAAAAAACATTACCCAATATGCAACCAGTCGTGCATCAGCCAAATACCTATCTCGCTCAAATTTCACTATAAGGCCCCAACAGAATCGCACTATGTGTGAATATAACCAACAAATCAAACCATTCGTAACGTAGAAGAGTAACACACAAAACATATCAGAACACAAATAAGATCAGCACCAACAGAATGGCACATCCCTCAACAGTAGCTGTATGGAGTCAACCAATCCGACCCAGTGTAGAATACACATCCTCATTGGCCTACCAACGGGCCCCGAATCAACTCTGGTCATCCACAAAATAGATAAATAACCATCTGAAGGTCCATAATGATTGAATCATAACACTTACTATCATTTGGCTAGCTCCGGCCACAACTTCACAGTCCACCACAACAAAACAATCTGCTTCTAAAAATTACCGGTCTCCAAATCCATAGAACACACGAATCACCATATCTGATCCCAATTCCGCTGCCAGAATGTCTAACACATCTCTCATACACGATCACCCAACGAGGAATACCTCTATAATTCTTCCGTGCCACATAGAAAAATCTGAATATCAACAATAAATCAACCCTGCGAGCACCGCAATACCAATGAAGCATCCATAAGTCAAAACACAATGCGCCTTCTGAAATGCGCACCCTTCTGAGGTAATACCAAGTAGTAATACCATTCACCTAGTTCATCTGAAATCTGTCCATGCTGCCTATGAATTTATGCCCTTCCCTTCAAAACTGACTCGTGACCTTGCACCTACAAATCTCGATCCCACACAACACACTACATCAATCATGCCATCATATGAAAAGTACGAGAGTCTCATAATAAAATCCGATTCACCAGCAAACTAAATTATCAATTATATCGGAACCTTCAATTTGATCTCATGCAGGAGGATATCACAATACACAACATGTTCCTCACACTAGTAGGAAGTATACACCTCGAACCGTGGTAAAAACCATTGAAAACACTTTGAAACCTATATGCACATGATCAAGTCATCAAAACTAAATCACTCTAACTACTCCAAGCCACAAAGGTCACCAAAACCCAAGAGCATTGCCACACAATAGCTGTAGAGACTCACCACATCATAAGTACCCAAAGAACTACCATATCAATTACTGTGTTGATCCAACTTACTTCCAAGCTGTCCTATTTCTCCGAGTTCCTTCCAAGTTGTATTCAAATTGATACTTATCCTTTCTAGAACACCATTATCCTTAACCAAAACTCACCTCACGAACTATAGCATAAAACTATTCCGTCCTAAGGCCCACAAACCGCTGAATTCTCTCTCCAGCACCCTAAAAGTACCACAGCCAAGATATCCACTCCGAAGAGACCTTCTGCAAATCTAAAGTAGTTTCCTTCATCTTCATGATACTGAAATGTAGAATCCATAAGGATATAGAAATACCGCAAGTCTCGACACCATCTAATGAAAATATCAAATCCTAGCCATATATCAATCTGAAATTCTCAATTGCTACATATAAATCTTGAATCCATTAGAACCATTCTCGAGATTTATCTACTCTTCTCAAATCTTAGTTGCATCGTCCCAAATGGGCCAAACGACTTGTGCTCCATTAGCACGACGACACCCAAAGAAGTAACCCGACCTTAACACAACCAAGCAAATTCCTACTCCATGCACACCACATCTTTCACGAATAACCACTCAATCATTCCATGATTCCCATATACCCATAGAGTGTAATACAAACCGTACCCAGAAATTCCCTTACTCGAGTCATTCCCAATCTCAACATCTGTAAGTCATAACTGATTCACCATATACCTCAAACCGAAACCAATACAACACATTGTCGCGCCTCCTTTTTTCTCGCAAAATCGAGTTTCGACATTTGACAACTCCTTTTGAGAGAGTAGGGAAAAGGAATTGGTTATTAGAGTCGCCACCTAACGGATTAAGGTGCGTTAGGGAACCTATTGCAAATAACTCAGACTATACCAGTTTGCGTCACCAGAGATCGGGTAAGGGCTCAAATTACCTTGAGGGGAAGGTGTTAGGCACCCCTCGAGGTCTACAACGGTAGGTCCCGACCGAACATAAATTATGCGAATTAGTCTAGGAAAGCGAAGAAAACTATTTAATAAGGGTGGAGGGTCCTAAATGTTTTAGCCTATAGGATCTCCCCGTGCAACATAAATAATACCTCGTAACTCCCCCAAGAAGGGGGTGTTACTTATATTATCCAGTGGTCACAGACTATCATCTCTTGCTACTCGATTACTATCTTTAAGTTGTTACCTAAAGCGCTCTAGTTGATTCTAATTCATTTCCTATGCGTGCATTACCCTTCCCTTACCTATGGCCCTGGAGGCATTGGGGCCTCTATTTGGGATGGTTCTAGACTAAACCTAGGTTGCTCAAAATTGTAAAATACTAGGCGCTAGGCAAAACAATTAAGACTTTTCAAATAAAAGCAGATATGGGCTCATATTGACCTCCGCACATAAACAACAAATGCACGCAACTGAGTAGAAGGTTTTATTAATCATGAAGTCCTATAGGCAGGATATCTATATGTGAAATAGGTGAGCAATAGTGTGCAAAATCAGTTTTAATGCGAGTGTGAGGACCTACTATTTGCCTACTGATTTTATTCGGTGTTATATTTGGGCATTTCATGCGTTAGTGAATAATAGTAAATCAGAATCCCAAGTCCAGAATTATTGTTCAATCCTATAGGCATGTTGTCTAAGTGATGGATGGTGATAATCGTATTTAGAATCATTTAATACAGTCCTATAGGCATAAAGATTTCTATGAGTGAACTGATTTTAATCCTATAGGCATGATTTCTATCATTGGTCTGATTCTTAATCCTATATGCATGTTATCTATTATTAAGCAGATTCTCAATCCTATAGGCATGTTATTTATTATTAAACAATATTCAAGCAGGAATTTATACACATTGCCCGAAAACAGTTAAACCAGATATTGGTCCTATAGGCATGATTGCTAACACATATTTATTTGACAAGTTGATGTACCTAAAGGAAAGATTTCTAACAAGTCGTCATATTAATCCTATAAGCAGGATTTCTAATAAATCATAATTTTAACCCCATAGGCAGGACTTCTAATATGTAAGCACAATATAGAACTAGCACGATTAACAAAATGAGCGGAATCATCAGCACAAGTGAAACCCTATAGGCAGGATTTCTACCCTGTTTAACAAAAGAAAATAAGAAACCCTCCCGATTTTACTAAATACCCAAGAATTCGTTTATTACAAATTATTACAGACCAGGTAAATAAATGAATTACATAATAGTAATGAAATAAACTATAGAGAGCCTTTTGCAGGCCCAAATACACTTGGGCAGCCCAGGCCTTCAAACCAATCACCTCCAAGGCTCATTTCACATATACAGAACAGTCAATGGTGAGTGATTCACCCATAGAACACATAAAACCCAGGTTTCTAGTGTGTCAAAGTTCCCAAGGGCTTCAAGAACCCAGGGCAATGCCCATACTAGATAACTAAATACTCAGAAGTTATGAAAAGGAGATTACAAACCCAAACCCAGTGTGTCAGAGTTCACAAGAGTCTCATATGGACCCCGAGCAGTGCTCGCACTGGGGAGGTTGAGGATAGAACCTAAAGGACCTAAGAGCAGGAGTTTAAAAAAATAACAGAATATAAAAAGAGGAAGGGACAAATTTAAAACAAATTTTATTTTCAGAAGAAAGCCATCATAATAGAGTTTAAGACACAGAATATGTAGATAGGATTGCACTAAGCAAACAAGCAAGGTTTGCAAAGTTGTTTATGCAAAGCACACAGTTTTTAATAGGTCATAGTCTGGAAAAGTCTAGCTAAGCTAAGTGTACCTGCTAGCATTTAGGGCAACCTTGTTTAATCACAGAAACATTTTGACAATGTATTAAGTCAAGCGGTCAGATAATCACATGAAGCCAAAGGGATGCAAGACACATTAGAAAGAAAGTTGTCAGAGCATATGAATGACAGGGAAAGGTTAAATAACAATACAAATCTATAAAGTTTCAGGGTTGATTAACTAATTAACATAATGTTAGTATCCTAAAGATGCTAAGTTCAGGACATGTTCAAAACTAGAAAAACAACCTACATGAAAAAAGTTAAAGGACATTAAGTTAACCTCTAAGAGGATTCATATTATTCAAAAATAATCAATCTCAAAGCTAATAGTATCAATTATAGGACTATATGAACTCATAGAAACATAAAAGTGGTAGAATCATGCTCAAAATACTTTAAACATGCTGGGTCGAATACACAAGTTATGAAAACATAGAAGATAAAATGACAAGGGATAGTCACTCACCAGTTAGGCTGGAAAGCAAGAAAATACACCATAATAGTCAAGTCCAGAATTAATTGGCCTTGGCTTTTTGCCGTCCAAGACCAGAAGCAAACGAGCAAAGAGAATAAGAATTAAAACCTAAGTTTTCAGTGAGAGTATTTATAGTTCCATTATGTCTAAAGGGAAAAGAGGAAGGGGTTTAAATAGTGTAGGAAACTAAACACATAAACATGGAAAGTAATTAATTCAAACGATCAGTAAAGAAGAAAATTTTTGAAACCCTAGTTTATAGGTAAACCCCACAAAATTGGCAGAAAATAAAGACAATCAATTACATATTGCATGTGCTGAACATAGACAGGAAATTATTCAAAAGAAACACATAATCGAACCAGATTTGGTCCAAATGAAAAGGGTTTGAAACCCTAACTTAGGGTAAGTAAAATAAATCGACAAAAATAGGCAGATTCATGCATAACAGGACGAATATAGAAGGGATAGAACTTAAAAGCTTGAACAAGTTTTGGTTCGAACCAAAAGAGGATCTGAAAACCCCCAACCTTAGAGTTAAGTACGAATCAGCGAGAGATATAGAAAATAATCGTACTTACAAAGAGCAAGTGATGAACACAGACGGAATAAAAAGAAAGTTAAGGATTTGAACCTATTTTGGTTCGATTCTTACAAGATCTACTTGCCATATTAGGCAAGCAATTAAGTAACACCATAAACGGGTAACCCATAGAGAGGAGGGTATCAATAAGGTAAGGGAATCGTTGATTCATTCCATTTTTGGGTTGGAATTGGAGGGGTTATGCGTGACGGCGCTAGGGTTTACAAAGGAGAGGAGAAGGTTCAAGAGAGTTCAAGGACGTCGGGGATGGGATAATGGTCTCTAGGGTTTTGGGGATAAGTAGGTTAATTAGAAGGAGAGAGTGATATGAGCCGTTGATCTCAGAGATCAACAATTGTGATTTAAAAGGGGTTGGGTCGGTTCCGGACTGGGTTAGGGGTTATAGATTGGGCTTAAGTGTTGGGCCAAGGATTTGGGTAGGTGTTTTAGGTAAATGGGCTAAGGGGTTGGTAGGTTAGGTCCGAAATTGGTGAATTTAGGGACTATTATTTAAATACCCAATTTAATTAGTAAAATAATTTATAAAAAATAATAAATAAAATAGTGAAAATATTATTTGTGCATAAAAATGATTAATAACAATTAATTATTTCTATAAAATCATAAAAAGTTATTTTTTACATAAATAAAGTGATCATAAGTATATAAGGGTTGTTATTGCAAAATATATCATCTTAGCCTAAAGAGGCAAATATAATTATAATAAATACATAAGAAAATATTTAAAGCTTAATATGGATATAAATGATGAGGTTAGATGATAAAATCATCATAAAAAGTATTTATGATGCAATTAATAATTATTTATATAATAAAAATATGGGAATAAGTTGATTTAAAAATCTTTAAAAATTATGAATAAATTAGGAAAAATGCTTGATGATGCTCATGCACAATTTTGAAAGTATACATGTATATTTGAAATATATGAGGGAAAAATTGGGTATCAACACACATAACCGTGCAATCAACTCGTCGATAGCAGACTCCTCCACTTGACTTAAAGCCATGGAATAAAACATCTGATAACTTTCAATAACCATACCCCATTGCTGCCATAATACCATAGTGAGACTCAACTAAATACTTCATAAGCTCATGTAATACAAACCATCCAATACCTCAAATCATCTGCAACTCTCGCATTCATCCTCGTGACAGTCCGGTAAACTATTACAACCAATACAAACTCAAATCGCACAAATATAACCCACTGGTAGAAAAGAACTCCCCCACACAACATCATAAGGATCACACATCTGTAGATTACCTCGCAGGTTATAACCCACCCGCTTAGCCTCAACTAACAACTCTTTATACCCTCTCACAGCCATAACTACTACGCAATAACTTTATCTTCCTGAGTATGAACTCACTGACAAGGCATAAGAACCTACTTCACTCCACAATGAAACAACATGAAAGGTTCCCTCAACACCCTCATAACTCGAGCTTATACGTCAGATCAAGAAGGAAATCAAACACCCAATGGTAATTTCTACATCTCAAGCAAACTCTTCTCGTCACAACTCAAACCATATTTACACATCTTGCAATCACATTATACTCATCACATAGCATCCAGCCACTCATCGAGCCACGAATTCCACTCGTAGGGACACTACCGGACGTATAAATCCAAAAGCACGTGCTCACACAACCTAAATCTCTGTGCTCAAGCTACAGTCAAAACACGACCTCAAGTCCTCCAGACTAGCCCATCATTAGTACACCGAAATCATATCTCACACCCAATCCATGGAATCACAAGCCGTCGATGCATAGCGAATACCGAGCGCTCACATGCGCACACGAATGCGTGCAAGGAATTCAAAGAATTATGTTTCAAGCTGAATCAATTCTGAACGATGAGGAAAGAAAGATGGAAAATTATCCTAAATGCCCTATAGCCTCTCGAAGATAGGGATGGACGTCATCATACCGATCTGCAAGACTCTACTAGACACTTGATCCTGACTTGTAAAACCTATGAACCTAGAGCTCTGATACCAACTTGTCACGACCCAAAATTCGACTAGTCATAATGGAACCTAACCCAACCCGCTAGGTAAGCCAATTAACAACTATCTAATTCCAATAAAACATAACAAGACAATTAAGAAAAAGAAATTATTTGAATCTTATACATTTCCCAAGGATTGGTAGTACAAATCATGAGCTTCTAAGATTAGAATATACAAAGCTGGTATAAAATAAATACATCTGTTCGAAATGTACATAAACATAGTTTTATAAATCTAAGGCTTCCATAAACAAGGAGCAACTGCAACCAGAGCGTTGGTACGTCTTCAAATCCAGCTCCCGTTGATCACAACATCATCAACATCCAACATTTGCACGTAAGGTGCAGAAATATAGTATGAGTACAACCTACCCCATGTACTCAATGAGTAAAAAACTTAACCTTAGGTTGAAAGTAGAGACGAGCTAGAACAAAGGTCGGGTCCAACACCAATAGCCAACAACAGTTCATATCAACGTAAAGCAAGTAATAAAGGAAATAATTCAGAGATGAAATGCTTATATTATTCATAGTTTCCCAAAAAATAGTTCTGTCTTCCAAGTATCTCAATGAAAACCCAAATCTTTTACTGAAATCATCAAAAAATATGAGTAAGTTTGAAAACAGTAAATTTACCCAAAAATCCTTTCAACAACAAATAAGATGTTCCATTTTTCTTTCCAGATAGAAAGTGTAATGTATATCACTATTCCCATATGTCAATATATGTGAGAAGTCATGAATGACGTGATACTGTGCAACATGAGGAAAATACATCTCTATGCTTGTATGTCAAGTGTGCATATCAAATGAGATGCAACTCAGTGATAAAACCCTATGCATACTCTCAGAGTATCAATTCACTCAGACGTCCCATTCACTTAGTCCTCATAGCCACTCAGTCCTTACAGTCACTCAGTCCTCCCAATCACTCGGTACTCGACACTCGCACTCAGTAGGTACCTGCGCTCACTGGGGGTGCGTACAGACTCTGGAGGGGATTCTTCAGCCCAAACGCTATATAAAAAAAATCATAGCAAAAAATTGATGAAACATGATGCGGTGTGCAACCCGATCCCATAAATATCCTCACAATCAGGCTTTCGGGATCTCAATGACATGAAAAATCATCCCAAAATAATGATGTGAAGTATCAATAAATGGTAACAGAGAAAGAGATATGCATATGACTGAGTATGTAATGCAATGAAAGCAGATAACCCAACAGCAGAAATGACCTCGGTGGGTCTCAACAGAATAAGCATGTAGCCTAGACATGGTTTCTAACATGGATCACAGCTCAAGAGCTCAACTACTTAGAAATATCATGGTTGTAGATAAGGCCCGGTAACTACACAGTACCACAGAAATAGTGTAGTCATAATTCGTATGGTGCACACCCACACGCCTGTCACCTAGCATGTGCGTCACCTTAACACAAAACACATAACACGTAATTTGGGGTTTCATACCTTCAACACTAAGTTTAGAAGTGTTACTTACCTCGAAGTAGCCAACTTCTAATACCGAGCAAGGCAAGTAATGCTCCAAAAATACTTTCTCGCGCATACCAACCTTCAAACGGCTCAAAACTAGCTAAAAGCAACTCAAATACATCAAATAATGCCAAAAGAAACAAACTCAATCGATAAAGGTCGAATCTTTAATCAAAAGCCCAAAATTGGCCCAAAACTCCAACCTAGGCCGGCACCTCAGAAACCGACAAAACTCACAAAATCCAATAATCCTTCAATTACGAGTTCAAATATACATGTTTCACTCAAATTCGACTCCAAATCGATGTTCAAAACTCAAAATTTCATATTATGAAACTTTAGGCTAAAACCCTCAATTTTCTCTTTTGGAACCCTCAATCAAATTTTGAGAACGAAGACAGATTCATGATATAAAATAAAAAATGAGTAGAGAAGACTTACCCCAATCCATGGTGAAACTTGCTTCAAGAATCACCTCAATCCATGCTCCATAGCTCCTAAAATCTAAAAATGGTTGAAACCCCCGAAATAGAGTACTTATAATTTTTCCCATGCATCCCTCCTTGGCGAACGTGGAAAATCCATCGCGTTTGTGACGAACAAAAATAATATGCCACCAAAACCTCTATGCATTCGCGGCACAAGCCTCGCAAACGCGATACATACACGAGACAGAACTACGCGAACGCGATGAAGAAGGCCTCCAGCTCCAGCTCCAGCTCCCAGGTCAACCCTACGCGAACGTGATGCTCAAACGACAACAACCTACACAAACACGTCTGAGGACTCGCAATCGCGATGAATAATTTCTCTCAGCCTTCAAACAACTCTACGTGATCGCGATCCACACCCCACAATCGCGATTAAGAAAACCAGATTTCAGAGTTCTGCAGAATCAGCAATGCAAAATGAAGGAAAAATAGTTCGAAATCAATCGGAAACATGCCCCAGCCCCTCGGGGACCTATCCAAACATACCAACAAGTCCCGAAGCACAACATGGACTTACTCGAGGCATCAAATCACCCATAACAAGAACTAAAGGACGAGTCGCACCTCAAATTAAACTTGATGAACTTGAACTTTTCCAACTTCAATAACTTATGCCGAAACATAGCAAACCAACCCGGAATGAATCCAAATTTTGCACACAAGTCCTGAATAACATAACAAAGCTATCCCAATTTATGGAACCACAATCTGAATCCTATATCCTCAAATTCAACTTCCAGTCAAACTTATGAACTTTCCAAACCTTCAAATTGTTAATTTTCGCCAATTTGAGCCAAAACCTTCTAAAAATATCCAAATGCAAATCCAGTCATCCAACTTAAAGCTTCAACAATGAAATTTATTCTTCCAAATCAATTCCGAACAACATGAAAACCAAAACTGACGATTTACATAAGTCATAATACATCGTCCAGAACTACTCATGCCCACAAAATACCGAGCAAAGTGAAAATACTCAAAACAACCGGTCGAGTTGTTACAAATACCCTTAAACTAAGATATATTCTTATGCGTAGGTATTATGCCTTTTTTATCCGAATCTCCTCTCTCCTTCAAGCGCCGTTCCTTACCATATCCCTCAATTCCGATCAAGCACCAATATCAATCAATAGAGAAATTGCATTTACTAGTTGGAGTCTAATAATTTATGAAGTTGATGAAAAAATGTTTCTCTTTCTTCTTCATTTTGCCAACTAATTTCCTCTCTTTCTAAAGCCCTTTTTTAAAAGCTTTTTTGAAACTGCATAACTAATAGTATTAGTAATATATTATTTTGGGTATTAGAACATCGAGATGGGAAAAAATGTACACATACATAACTCTTAAAAGGTATTGTTGGAGAAATAGAGGGGATAAAATGAAGACGATGAAGTAAGTAGTAAAGACTAGTCCTGTTTGTAAAATACTTGCATATGTAGACCTTTTTTTTTTGAATTATTCACAAATTATAATTAACATGACTTTATGGTTGTTCATTTGTTCCATTTGACCTATTTATTAAATTATTCACAGATTCTACATAATTGACATGACTTTGTGATTGTTCAATTGTTTCATTTGACTTATTTACTAAATTGTTCACAAACTCTCCCCGATTGATATAACTATGTGGTTATTCAATTGCTTACAAAACTGTATCATATTGTCATTACTTTGTGCAATTTGTATTCGATTAATTTGTTAAATTATTCACAATAAAATTCTATCAGATTAGCATGACTTTAGTATTTATCAGTATTTTAAAAAACTTTATAATATTGGTATGAATTTATATTATTTGTATTGGGCCTATTTGTTTAATTTCACAAATTCTATCTGATTTGCGTAAAGGGTAGCCTGATTCATAAGCTTTTCCCCCATTTTTGCTTAATTATATGTGGTTCAGCTTCATTATGTTGTTTTAGATTGGTTGGCTCGGATCCAGAGTGATTTATTTTGGAGAGAAATGAGACACTTAGTCTCTTAACAATAGTTGGAAAAGTCATCCGGAAGTTGACTTATTGGTAAACGACCTCGGAATGTAGATTTTATGGTTCAAATAGCTTCGTTAGGTGACTTAGGACTTATGAGTGTGTTCGGAATGTGGTTTTGATGTCCGGTGTAGAATTAAGCTTGAATTGGCGGAAGTTAGTTTTTGGCGATTTCCGGTCGGCAGTGGAAGATAAGCTATAGGGGTCGGAATGGAATTTCAGAAGTTGGAGCAGGTTTGTAGTGTCACTTTGGATATGTGTGCAAATTTTCAGGTCAATCGGAAGTGTTTTGGATGGTTTCGGCATCCTTGGTGGAATTTAGAAGTTTCAAAGTTCATAGGCTTGAATCCGAGGTGAACTTGATGTTTTTGCGTTGCTTTTGGTGTTTTGAAGGCTTGACTAAGTTTGGATAAGGTTATGGGATGTGTTGGCATGTTTGGTTAGGGTCCCGAAGGGCTCGAGTTGATTTCAGATAGCCATCGGGGGATTTTAGGTTGGAAAATAGCAGCTGATGTTGCTGGTGCTGGTGCTAACAAACCTGCGGGTAGGGTATCGCAGGTGCGGGCCCAGAAAAGCAGATGACTTGTTGCAGGTGCGGATTTTGGTGGGTTGGAGGAGTTCCGCAGGTGCGAGGTTTTTACCGCGATTGCGAAGCCGCAGATGCGGAAGTTTGAGTGCAGGTGCGGAGACTGGGCCTTCTAGTGTTTTCCGCAGGTGCGCATCTGGGACTGCAGGTGCGGGTCCACAGGTGCGGAACCACTGGGCAATTAGTATAAATACCAGGCTTCACGAAATTTTGGCACTTTCATCATATTGTGCATGCGGGCTGAGGCTTTTGGGAGCAAATTGAAGAGGAATTTTGAAGATCTTCCGTGGAGGTAAGTTTCTTGGATAAAAAACTCGATTCTATGTTGTTATTTGATGGATTAGGCTTTGAATTAGTGGGATTTAATGGAATAAATTGGGAGTTTAGGGCTTGGAAAATTGAGGCTTATAATTAAGGAATTTATAGGTCAATTGTGGTCGGATTTTGATGCATTTTATATGTATAGACTCGGGAAAGGATAAAGATTCTTTTGATGCGATTTTTATAGAATTCTGAGACATGGGACCGAGGGCCGGGTTTGGCTAATTTAGGGAATTTTGGTTAAAATCAATAATTTTCAAGTGGGTTTTGTTCCTTTAGCGTATATTGATGATATTAATATGGTTTTGGTTAGATTCGGAGCAATCGGGAGCCGATTCGAGAGGCAAGAACATCGCAGATTAGTATTTGGGTCGGTTTGAGGTACGTAATGACTATAAATCTTGTCCTGAGGGTATGAAACCCCGGACTTCGTATTTTCTCACTATTTTTGGAGTGGAGCACATGCAGGATGACGAGTGTGTGTGGCGTGCACTGATTTTTGGATTTGGACTTGGTCCTTTCTTTGGCAACAATTGTGTTGCGTATTTACGTTTAAATCATATGTTAAATCATGTTTTAAAAACTATTGCTATATTTGGGATGTAAGCCATGTTTGGGGCCTTGCACCGACTTGTTTGGACCCCTTGGGGGCTTTTACTACTATTTCCTCACTGTGTTGACTTATGATTTACACTCAGTCTTATTATGTTTAACTGATTTCGAAACTCAGCCTTATTTACACTATTTTAAGATATAAAATGATATTTTGGGTCGAGTACCCTGTTTTACTGATAGCCCGAGGGGATTTTTGAGTGTTGCTGACTGAGTGAGGCTGAGGGCCTGATTGTGAGGATATGATATGCCACAGGTGGCTTGATATTAGCGCTTGGGATGAAGGAACCCTTCCGGAGTCTGTACACACCCCCAGTGAGTGCTAGTGCAAGTGCCAAGGGCCGAGTGACGAGTGATTGGAAGGTATAAGTGACTGTGAGGTTGCCCGATGGGCTGATTATGAGTGACTATGAGATATGCCCGGGGGGGGGGGGGGGGGNGTTATGCCCGAGAGCTTTTTGTTTTTATGATTTTTATCATTTTTACACTAAACTTCTTGAAAGTTATGTTGAAACTGTTGGCAAGTATATTCCCAAATGATTTTTACTAAAATCGGATTTTAAGCGTGATGATTTAACGTATACACTGTTGGAAAGAAATATTGTGCTTATTGTGAAATGATAATTTGACTTTATGTGTTTCTTACTGCTCAGACCTGATTTATTTTTATTACTACTGAGTTGGCGTACTCACATTACTTCCTGCACCTTGTGTGGAGATCCAGGTGCTAAGGCAGAGTGAGTTGTGTATCTGTTCCAGAGATTTCTAGGAGATTTTGCGAGGTAGTTGCACACGTCCGCATCCCTGCTTTCTCTCCTGCTTTCTATTATAGAGTTTACTTTCCATAGTTGTATGTGTTTCTATAGATGCTCATGACCAGTGACCCCGGGATCTCAGGATTATATTTAATATTCGGTGTAACGTTATCTGTTTTAAAGTGATTTATAGAAACCTCTATGGATTATCAGTTCAGCAATGATATACATGAAATATTAATTATGATTTGAGTGTTAAATTGGCTGGCCTAGTCCCATGATAGGTGCCATCACGACTAATTTAGATTTGGGATCGTGACAAGTTGGTATCAGAGCGCTAGGTTACATAGGACTCACCGGTCATGAGCAGGTTTAGTAGAGTCTTGCGGATCAGTACAGAGACGTTTGCACTTATCTTCGAGAGGCTACAGAACCCTTAGGAAAATCTCACATTCTTGAATTCTTGTCGTGCGAATCTATTTTATCCAGCCAGGAGCGTAACTCTTGAATTCCTTCCATGTATTCGAATGCGCACGTGAGCGTTTGGTATCAGTTGTGCATCGATGGCTTGTGACTCCCATAGATGGTATGGGATTTTAGCATGTTGATAATGGGCCAGTCTGGAGGACTTGAGGCCGGATTCTGTCTGTGGCTTGTGCGCTGGGATTTCATTGTATGAGCTCATGTGTTTGGGGACTTATATGTCCGTTTGTGTCCTTATCAGTGGGGTTTTGTGACTGGATGGCTATGTGGTGAGTGTTATTTGAGGGTGAGATGTGTTCATATCGCTTGGTTGTGTCAAAAAAAAAGGGGATGGGCTGGATATGTAGCAAGAACTATTGAGTGTTTGACTTCTATCTGGAGTTGGCACATGGCTTCGAGTCGTGAGTGTATGGGAATACCTCTTATGTTTTTCAGTTGTGGGGGTGAAATGGATCCTTCTGTTCTGTTATGAGTTCCTGGTGATGTATTTTAGGTTGATCAATGCCCCAGTAGCGTTCATGTATTTGATTAACAGTGTATTCTAGCTGTTTTTATACTCATTCGTTATTGTATTAAATGATAGAATCCTGGCGTACTCACGTAGCTAGAAGGAGCATACTCAGAATTTGAGGAGGGTATTATAGAGATTGATGAAGGAGAAGCTTTATGCAAAGTTCTCCAGGTGAATTTTTTGCCCAATTCAGTAGCATTTTGGGGGCACGTGGTGTCTAGTGAGGGTATTCAGGTGGTCAGACGAGTGTGGAGAGGGCTTCCAGAAGCTCAAGATTTCTTTGATCACTGCTCCAGTGTTAGTTCTTCCATCAACTTCAAGTTCTTATACCGCTTATTGTGATATCTCGAGGGTAGGCATTGGCTTGTTCTAACGTAGGAGGGTAAAGCGATTGCGTAATAGCTATGATCTTCGGAAGTGTATAGAGAGATATCAGTGTGAGGCTAAGCAAGCAGGGCTATTTCCCCCGAGGTGTTCTGAGGTTGTGTGATCCTTATGTTGTTTTGTAGCAAGTTCTCTTTTACCAGAAATTGATATATATTGCGATTTGAGTGCAGATCGCTTGTGGAAGTTGGCCTGACCATTCAATGGTGAATGCGAGATTTGCATACGGTGTGGAATATCAGACGGTTTGTGTCATATGAGCTTATGAAGGATTTAGTTGAATCTCACTACAGTATGGTGACAGTGATAGACTATTGGCATTGTGAGTTATTGTTTATTTTGATCGTGGGCTTTGAGCCAAGTGGGGGAGGCTGTTAATGATAAGTTGATTGCACGATTATATGTTTTATTGGTTTCAGTTCGAGGTATATTGGTGGATCAGTTATGACGTGCAGAGGTGAATTCTAGGAATGACTCGAGTAATGGAAATTCTTCGATACAGGTTGTAATGTACTTTATGGGTAGATGGGTTTTATGGAATGATTGAGTGATACTTGTAAAAGGCGTAGTGGGTGCAGTGTATGGGGTTGCTTGTTGCTTCCAGTGTGTGGATTACTTCCTAGTATGTTGGTGCACCAATGAGGCCAAGTCATTCTGTCTGCTTGATCAGGTGATTGAGATTTGCGTAGAGTGGATGACTCTCGAAAATGGTTCTGATGGATTCAAGGTTAAATATAGAAATTGGGAATCTTCAAGGTGTGTTTTGGGATAGAACTGAGATTTACGTGCAGGGTGTAAAGACTTGTGGCATTTCTACATTATCATGGATTCTACATATCAGTAGTTAGGAAGGTGAAGGTAATGGCTTTAGATTCGCAGTAAGTCTCTTCAGTGTAAGTATATTGAATGTGGTACTTTTGGGGATATTTGAGAGAGTATTCAGCGGCTTATGAGCTTCAGATGGTATGGTTTTATGCTTGGGTATCGTGTGGTGAGTCTGAGTTGAGAATTGCAGTATTATGGCAAAACGAAGTACCAATTCGCAGGTAAGTCAGAAGGAACTTGGATAAACAGGACAACTTCGTAGTATATCGGATCGGCATGGTTAGGGATATGATTAGTTCTTTGGGTGTTCATGAGGCAACGAGTCTTTACAGGTGTTTCTTAGCAATGCTCTTGGATTTTTGGTGGCCTTCATAGCTTGGTAGAGTTAGAAGGATTCAGTCCTGATGGTTTGGTATTGTGCAAATGGGATTCGGATAGTTCCTGATGGTTACTACCATGGTTAGAGATGCATATTTTCTACTGAAGTGAGGTGCGGATGATGTATAGTGATTTTGCTTCTAAATGGGATCAAATGGGAAGTTCTTGACTAGTTGGGTGCGTAGTTTCTTGTGGCTTGGAAGGTATTATGAAGTTCTCATGTTTATAATAGGATGGTATGGTGTATGCGAAATGTCATGTACAGTGATATTTGCATGTGTGAGGTCACGGTTTAGTTCTGGAAGGAAGGTCGAAAACTCTTAGGCAGCATTGGCAGTTTTGGATGACTAGGTAGATGATGGCACTGGTGGGTGGCTTGATGAGAGTATGTATTTCAGAAAGGGCATGTGTGGAGTTAAGGGTGCTTCATTAGTATAGCGACGCTCTCTTATTGGATCGATTGCTGATATTCGAGGTTGCTTGGTGACACCGAAGGATTTTAGGGGTATCCCTCGTGGAATGATTGAGTATTAGGGATGTGTTATGTATTCGAGCGATGGAGTTGAGATCGGATATGGTGATTTGTGCGCTTTATGGGCTTCAAGATCGAGAGTTATCGTAAGCAGATTATTTTTGTGGTTATGGACTGTGAGGATGCGAGCAAATCTAGTCAAATGTTAGTAAATGCCACGATTCAGTCATTGTGAACCTTCAGAGAGTTATCTATCTGTTGTGAGTGACCAGAGTTGATTTAAGGTTATTGGTTGGCCAGTATGGGTGTGTGTTCTGCACCGGGTCGAAATTGTTGACTCCTAATTGCTATTGTTGAGGGATGTACCATTTGACCGGCATTGAGTTTATTCGTGTTCTGGAGTGATCTATGAGTTACCCTTCGGTGTTGCGAGGAGTGGTTATTATTGGTTATATGCACATATGGTACAGACTTATTTGGGCTTTATAGCGGGATTTCAGTAAGGTAAGTAAGTGGGTACTGCGGGATTGAGGCGTATTTGTTATGTTCTTTCGGATTCGTGTGACATGGTATCATCTGATTCCCCCGTGGTTATGGCAATGCGCCTTGAGTACTTGATGTCAAATTTCGCATGGTTATTGATTTTGAGCAAGATGGCTCGGAGTATGTCATGTGGACTAGCGTTTGGATGGGATCACGCTTTGTAGCGGCGTTAAGTAGAGGTATGATCCTTGGTGTCGGATTTGCGTGTTTTGGTTTTACGATGTGTACCAGGCTCTTGGTGTGGTGTTGTGATGGTACTTGTTAAGCTATCAGGGGTGGTCCTCTCATGTGAATTTTTTATATAATTTGATTACATTGGGATGTTGCCATTGAGTGCACGATTTGCACAGGTTATGGCTTTGAATTGTATTGATGTGCCATGTCATCAGAGTGATCGTGTTGGATGAGAAGAGTTCATTGGACCTAGAATGAATATTGTCAGAATTGACTACAGCATAGTTGGAAGGATAAATATCGGAAGTCGGCTTAGAAATCTGCTATAATTCCTGCTTGGGAAGGGGGAGCTTCGTGTATGACTTATCGGACGAATGGTTGCTAATTCCTACGTGTTTCTTTCATCATCGGCAGTATATGGAAGTGTTAGAGCGAGGAATTTCTTGATAAGAGGATATGTACCGGTATTGGGTTGTTTTGAGCAGCTATTGCGATTAGGAGTTATCGCTATGGGTGTTTGAGCCATGCGGTATAGTATGTGATTACATATTGGGTTACGGATATTGCTTGATACAGCGTGTTCAAACTTGTTCAGTTTATAGTTGTGGAATTTTGATCTTGTAAATTATTTCAGAGGTGGGAATTATTTCTAAGGTTTATGGGCCAGGATTGGATTTCGAAATTTCAACTGTGTTGTGATGTTGGACCTATATGGTATAGGGTGACGTGGGATCATCCCCGAGTATGTGCGTGATAGGATACGCAGTAGTTTGATGGCGTTGTAGAACAACTCTTGGCACGTTCGAGTACGAACATATGTTTAAGTGGAGGAGGATGTAACGACCCGATCAGTTGTTCCGAGAGTAATAGCCCCGTTTCCCCCGTTTCTGCTTCATTATATGTGCTTCAGCTTCATTATGTTGTGTTAGATTGGTTGGCTCTGGTCCGGAGCGATTGTTTTTGGAGAGAAATGAGAAACTTAGTCTCTTAACTTGGTTCAATAGTTGGAAAAGTCAACCGGAAGTTGACTTATTGGTAAACAACCTCGGAATGTAGATTTTATGGTTCAGATAGCTTCGTTAGGTGATTTAGGACTTAGGAGTGTGTTCGGAATGTGGTTTTGATGTCCGGTGTAGAATTAGGCTTGAATTAGCGGAAGTTAGTTTTTGGCGATTTTCGGTTGGCAGTGGAAGATAGGCTATAGGGGTCGAAATGGAATTCCGGAAGTTGGAGCAGGTTTGTAGTGTCATTTTGGATATATGTGCAAATTTTCAGGTCAATCGGAAGTGTTTTGGATGGTTTCGGCATCCTTGGTGGAATTTAGAAGTTTCAAAGTTCATAGGCTTGAATCCGAGGTGAATTTGATGTTTTTGCATTGTTTTTGGTGTTTCAAAGGCTCGACTAAGTTTGAATAAGGTTATGGGATATGTTGACATATTTGGTTGGGGTCCCGAGGGGCTCGGTTTGATTTCGGATAGCCATCGAGGGATTTTAGGTTAGCTGATGCTGCTGGTGCTGGTGCTGGTGTTAAAGCACTTGCGAATAGGGTACCGCATGTGCAGGCCCGCAGAAGCGGATGGCTCGTCGCAGGTGCGGATTTTGGTGGGTTGGAGGAGTTCCGCAGGTGCGAGGTTTTTACCACAACTGCGAAGCCGCAAATGCGGAATTTTGAGCGCAGGTGCGGAGACTGGGCCTTCTAGTGTTTTCCGTAGGTGCGCACCTGGGACCGCAGGTGCGGAACCACTGGGCAGTTAAATACCAGCCTTCGCGAATTTTTGGCACTTTCATCATATTGTGCATGCGGGCTGAGGCTTTTGAGAGAAAATTGAAGAGGGATTTCGAGGATCTTCCGTGGACGTAAGTTTCTTGGACAAAAACTCGATTCTATGTTGTTATTTGACGGATTAGTCTTGGAAATAGTGGGATTTAATGACATAAATTGGGGGTTTAAGGCTTGGAAAATTGAGGCTTATAATTAAGGAATTTAGGGGTCAATTGTGGTCAGATTTTGATGCATTTTATATGTAGACTCGGGAAAGGATAAGGATTCTTGTAATGCGATTTTTATAGAATTCCGAGATGTGGGCCCGAGGGCCGGGTTTGGCCAATTTCGGAAATTTTGGTTATAATCGATAAATTTCGAGTGGGATTTGTTCCTTTAGCGTATATTGATGATATTAATCTGGTTTTGGTTGGATTCGGAGCAATCGGGAGCGGATTCGAGAGGCAAGAGCATCACAGATTAGTATTTGGGCCGATTTGAGATAAGTAATGACTGTAAATCTTGTTCTGAGGGTATGAAACCCTGGACTTCTTATTTTCTCACTTTTTTTAGAGTGACGCACATGCCGGATGATGAGTGTGTGTGGCGTGCACTGATTTTTAGATTTGGACTTGGTCCTTTCCGCGGCAACTATTGAGTTGCGTATTTATGTTTAAATCATATGTTAAATCGTGTTTTAAAAACTATTGCTATATTTGGGCTGTAAGCCATGTTTGGGGCCTTGCGCCGACTTGTTTGGACCCCTTGGGGGCTTTTACTGCTATTTCCTCACTGTGTTGACTTATGATTTACACTCAGTCATATTATGTTTAACTGATTTCGAAACTCAGCCTTATTTACACTATTTTGAGATATAAATGATATTTTGGGTCGAGTACCTCGTTTTACTGATAGCCCGAGGGGCTTTTTGAGAGTTGCTGACTGAGTGAGACCGAGGGCCTCATTGTGAGGATATGATATGCCACGAGGTAGCTTGATATAATCGCTTGGGCTGAAGGAGCCCCTCCGGAGTCTGTACACACCCCTAGTGAGCGCAGGTAACTACTGAGTGCGAGTGCCGAGTGACGAGTGATTGGGAGGTATGAGTGATTGTGAGGTTGCCCGAGGGGCTGATTATGAGTGACTGTGAGGTATGCCCGAGGGGCTAATTTGTGAGTGATGTTACACCCGAGGGGCAGCATCTGAATATGTTATGCCCGAGAGGCTTTTTTTATGATTTTTATCATTTTTACACTAAAATTCTTGAAAGTTTTGTTGAAACTATTGGCAAGTATGTTCCCAAATGATTTTTACTAAAATCGTATTTTAAGCGTGATGATTTAACGTATACACTGTTGGAAAGAAAGACTTTGCTTATTATGAAATGATGATTTGACTTTATGTGTTTCTTACTGCTCACACCTGATTTATTTTCATTTACTAAGTTGGCATATTCACGTTACTCCTTGCACCTTGTGTGCAGATCCAGGTGCTAGGGCAGAGTGAGTTGTGTATCTGTTCCAGAGATTTCTAGGAGATTTTGCAAGGTAGCTGCACACGTCCGCAACCCTGCTCTCTCTCCATCTTACTATTATAGGGTTTACTTTCCAGAGTTGTATATTTTTCTGTAGATGCTCATGACCAGTGAATTCGAGATCTCGGGATTGTATTTAATATTTGGTGTAGCTTTATCTATTTTAAAATAATTTGACGAAACCTTTATGGATTATCAGTTTAGCAATGATATACATGAAAGATTAATTACGATTTGAGTGTTAACTTGGCTGGCCTAGCCTCACGATAGGCGCCATCACGACTAGTTTAGATTTGGGGCCGTGACAGATAGGAACACATCCTAAGGGTGTGATGTAGACAACTTACCCTAATACAAGAATTAATGGCTCTTTTCAGGCTCTAACGTACGGTGACCAATTCACCGTTGCTTCAATAATTTCATTCAAATTTAAAAAGTAAGTAAATCGCCTACTATGGGGCTCGAACCCACGAGTAAGACTTTGTGATTATTTAATTGTTTAGCAGACCATATTTTCCTGATCTTGTGTTATCTGCATTTGATGTACTTGTTAAATTGTTCACAAACGTTACCCAATTGGTATGATTTATGATTGTTCAGTTGTTCGCCAAATTCTAGCATATTGGCATGACTTTGTGTTTTCTGCATTTGACCTATTTATTAAATTGTGACAAATCATATCTGATTGACATGATTTGTTTGTGTTGCTCAACAAAGTGTAATTCAAATTTGCGATTCTGATTTTGATCAAATCATCTTAAATGTGTTCCAAAATATTTTTTAAATTTAAAACAAAGCCCTTCAATCAGCAATATAAACGATCCCTAGTTATAAATTTAATCACATAACACCAAGTCAAGAAGACTCACTTTGTGTTGTTCAACACATTCTAAGGACCAACAATGAAGTTTTGAGATTTTTCAAGAAACTCAATATGGACAGATAATGTTAGTTAGTCAAGGCAAATCTGTTAATAGTTCTAATTTATGAAAAGTTGACTTATTGTGCTTTATGTATGGGATGAATAAATCAAAGGAATACTAGTTTTAATTTACTGAGTTGAGATGAATTGTTTAAATGATACATAAAATTGTAATATATTTTTTTAGTTTTCATGTAAACTCAAATAACAAAAAGCTACAAGCACTAATATTGTTTCATTTACTGAAGCTCGCATATGAGCATTACCAAAAAATCTCGTCCTTATGTTCATCGACTGATTTGGCAGCTGACCACTTTAGGGGCTTCAATTTTATATGGTAACTGAAGGAGGGGAAGAATAAAAAGGTATAAAGGCAATTTGTAATGCATCTAAAATGAAGAAGTTTATTTTTATAAGATATTCTAAAATTGGGACAATTATTAAATTGCAAACTCTTACGGGGAGGTCAAGTATAAGATATTTGGCACGATGGATATTTCTGTACAATTTGATATGAGATTGCCACGTTGGTTATTTCTGTGCGGAGAGGATGGAGGGTGGACTTTACATTATGTTTATTCATTTCTTAAATACATACATGCACTCTATCTTGGTTGTTCCTGGTTGCTCCTATATGCTTTCCTATCTTATTTGATACTATCAAATATGTGTTTCCTATATTATTTGATACTATCACATCTATGCTTCCTATCTTGTTACTACTATTACATCTATAATTTTTACTTGATTTGTTACTATTACATCTACGTTTTCTATTTGATTTGTTATTGTTATATATTTGTCTTTTCCCTTGATTATTGTTGATACATTTATGCCTTCTATCTTGATTGTCACTATTACGTATGTACAATCTACTTTGTGTGTTTCTGTTATATATATGTCTTCTTGCCTTGGTAGTTACAGTTACCTTGTTGGGCTGTTATTGTCTTCGTGTTAATTAATATATTGGATCGGGTGCGTGCCTCATACAGACACACACACACATGCTGCGCATATAGTATATTGGATGGGGCACACACTGCGCAGTAATGTAATTAGATCGGGCACACATTGCGCAATATGATCATAGGATAGGGTTACATACCGTAACAATATTATGATCGGATCGGGTTGGGCACCGCAACCTACATGCATATTTCTTCATATGCTTTTCAGATATTTTCTTATGTATGTATTGTACTTGTTAATGAATTGTTAGACACCTGATTGATATAAAGAAAGAGTCTCCTTCATACTTTGACAACGAGCTCATGCAAGGGCATTCGTATAATGGTAATGGGTACCAATAAAACTTTACCTTATTCATGAAAAGTCTTTCCACACTCACATTGAAGTATTTGAGTTAGTGCTACAAGGTGTATATCTTCTTATGTACATGGATTTGGTATATTTGTATATGTTTTGGCCGCATTAATTAAAATAACATGTGGTTAACTCCTTTCGTTAATGTGTACCTTATTGTTTATACAGTTATTTTCTTTCATCTTGTTGTGTGGTTATGTTTTCTACCATTTTTTATGCTTATAAACTGCACAAGTATATTATGTGAGTATCTTTTGACTTAAAACCTTGCCACTACTTCACTGAGGTTAGTTAAGATACTTATTGTGTACATGAGATCAGTTATTCTCATACTACAATTCTGCACCTTGTATTCAGATATTTGGAGCTAAGCAGCTGTTGAGCTCGAGGGAGAGCATTGAAGACTACAACGTCATAGCTATCTACTTGTAACACCCCGTACATTCGGACTAGATGTGAATATGTTAAATGGGTATTAATTTGATATTTTAGACATGTGAAATTTTATTGGTATGAGTATGGGTGGAAATAGTTATTTTAGAATCAAGACGGAGAGTGAGGTGTATAAGATTTGATAAAATCGACTATGTTTACAAAAGGTCCATCTTCAAGCAGGATTTAGTGAAAATTTCTAAGGAATATGGGAAAACTCAAACCACGAAATCTATATCCATTTGAAATAGCTCTCCAATGGTATATTGTGGAGACCGAATGGATCTTTTTGCAAAATGTTATGTACATTTTACAGAGAAATCCGCAGTATATGGCCCCAGATGCGGGCTCGGATGGTCCCATGCGCGGCCGCACACTTTATGAAAATGCTACTGCCATTCTGTGCGTTCAGGCGCGTGGTCAGGCCTTCAGGTGCATGGGGGAGCCTCCGGGGGTCATTTTTAAATCCCTACTTCGTCCCCCATATCCCAAAACACAAAAACTTGCTCTAGAAAGGGAAGCTCTCAAGAACCTAACCTCCCCCCAAGGTCCCTCCACCATCCAAGGTGAATTCTAATGGTGACTCTAAGTTGATTTCAATTGCCCAACACCTTATTAACATTTGGTAAACCCTTCAAATCATTAGATATTCGATTTGGACATCATGGTTGAGAAAGGAAACCCTAGAACTCGAATATAAGAGGACTGGACTTCAATAAGGCAATGTCTTCACCCTCTAATTGATTATACCATTTGATTAATTATTATAGACTCTATGTTCATGAGAAATGAGTTGATGGGTTTGATAGAAAAGCATGATAGGTTTTGTTTGTTGATTGTTGATTATTGGTTAATGGTGTTGTTTTTCTGGAGGGTGAAGAAGAATGATATTGATTATAAGAAATTTGAGATTTTAGAATTTATTTAGGAGCAAGAGAATGGCTTGTTGGGTGTAGAAACACCATGAATGAGGGATATGGGGCTTTACACCCATAAAGTGTTTGATGAAATGTGTAAGTGACCAAAACACGAGTATTATTGCTAATATGGAATCTCTTTCACTTGTATTGATATCGATTAGAGTTGAAAGGGTTGAAAAATATTGTATTCAAGAGTATGAAGTTAAGGTATGTGATTCTAACTCTCTATGTTTGGGAATGTTAATGATTCTCCCTACACTACGTTTCTTTTACAACGATACTAATTCCCTCAGAAGTATAGTTAAGCCTAGTTCCTTGAATAGTTGCAAAACTTCTATTACCTAGCTCCATAACTCATTCATGACTTTTATTTTGAACACTGTGAGCTCAGTGCATAATCAATATAGACTTGAGTTTGATGCCCATGAGTCTCCGTCTAGATTGCTCAGCATGTCATAAACATTTAAAGTTTCAGTTTTCATAGTCAGATGAACAATACATGTCTCAGTCTAGTCCTATTCAGTATTTCAATATCATGTAACTCAATATGATTCAGTATTTTAGCATTACATATTGCAGTATGATTCTTAGTTCCTGAATTTAAATCCCTGAATGTTGAACACCTGAATTTTTGGGCCTGAGGCCGTAGTTTATATGCTTTATGCATATTGGAGCATGAGGCCATAGTTTATGCTTTATGCATGTTTGGTCCTGAGGCCATAGTTGATGCTTTATGAATTTTTGAGTCTGAGGCCGTAGTTATGTATATGTATACTTGGTCCTGAGGCCATAGTTTATTCAGATATACAGGTTATTCATCATTCAGAAGAAGGAGTATTCATATCCTTAATTCCTTTGTTCAATTCAATTATCAGTTATCATTTCGATTATCAGTTTTGTTTGTTATAAGTTATCAGTTATCAGTTATCATTTCAGTTTTAGTTTCAATAGTTATAATTTCAGTATTCAATTATCAATTCTCAGTTATCAGTGTAGTTTCAGTTTCAGCATTTATAATTCTCTCTTTTAGTTGCTTTACGTACCAGTGCAATTCAAATGTACTCACGTCCCTTTTGCCTGAGTCTGCATCTTATGATACAAGTAATGATTTACAGGTTGACGATTCAGAGCGCTATGATTCTCGTACCAGCTATTTTGTGGTCCCCAGTTCTTTCGGGGCATTATCATTACCTTACAGTCTTTACTATTTTTCAAACAGTCAGTGTTTTCAATACTTCATTCGAGGCTTCATAGACTAGAGTAACAGTTAGACAGGGTTGCAGTCTTTTCATGTCAAGCTATGTTGGCTACAAATATGTTTCAAATTGTATTAGTATTTCTGCACTTTGATTTATATCATTCAGACTTTCAGTGTATCAACACGTGTTAGTTTATCTTCCGCTTTCAGTAAGTTATGATATCACATGTTTATTCAGCCAGCCAGTTGGTTCACTCAGTCACAGTAGTCAGGCACCAGGTGCCGTGTTACGTCCAGACCAGGTTCGAGGCGTGACAAAGCTTGGTATCAAAGCAGTAGGTTCAAGAGTCCTAGGAAGTTTATAAAGTCGTGTCTAGTGGAGTTTCCTTTATATGTGTGTGTCAGCCACACATATAAACAATTAACTACCAAGACATTCAGGATTGTCTCACTTCTTTCTACTCTAGATCATGCCATGAAGCTTGGAAAAATAGTTAAACTTCTTTTCCGATCGAATTCCAAACGTATTGGATGCCCAAGCAACGCACATGAGAAACCTAAGGTTCCGGAGAGGAGGATTTCCTTGGGATATAAAAACTATGAATCATGTTTAGTTATGTATCACGAGAGTTGTGTCATTGTATTAGGCTCTAATCTTTGGAGTATTGGTCAAAGAGTTAGGTCGCAACAATACTATATGTGTTTTCAAGAAGTACCTAAAAATATAATCAAGTATGGGAAGTATACCTCATTATTGAGGCACGTGAAAGAAGTTCACCACTTAGCCAAGGTAGGAGTTCAATTTTCGGATTCAAAAGATGGTGGAATTGTTGTCCAGAACATGACTTATTCCTTCATAGTAGCCGAAGTGAAGAAGAAATAGTTTGATGATCCTACATGTTGCAGCTTAAATAGGGGATACACAAGCATAAGACGATGGCTTTTGAACAAGGGGGAGATGATGGTACTTTAATATACCAAGGCAGACTATGCGTTTCAGACATAGATGGGCTCAAAAAACGGATTATGTCTAAAGCCCAGAATTTCAGGTATTCCTTTTACTCAGGTTCCACAAATAAGTATCATGGTGTTAAGGTGATTTACTGGTGGACTGAAATGAAAGAATGTCGTAGTCTTTGGGGCCAAGTGTCTGAATTATCAGCAAATGAAAGTCGAGAAGCAGAAAGCCTAGTATTTTACCACAATTTAGACATATTCATGAGTGGAGATGGTAAATATAGACTTTATAATAAAGTTATATTTCTCATTTTGAAAGAATGATCCAATTGGGATGATCACATACCACTCATTGAGTTTCTTATAATAATAGCTACTATTCAAGTATCAAGATGGCACCTTACGAAGCTCTGTATGGGCGAAGGTATAGATTACCAATTGGTTGGTTCGAAGTTGGAAAAACAAAGTTGTTGGGGCCAAATTTGGTCTATCAAGCTATGGATAAAGTCAAATTGATTCAAGAGATTTTGAAGACGGCTCAGAGCCGCCAAAAGTCCTATTCAGACGTTCGACATAGAGACCTAGAGTTTCAAGTTGATGATTGGGTGTTTATGAAAGTTTCGCCTATGAAAGGCGTTATGAGATTTGGGAATAAGGGGAAGCTTAGTTCCTGCTATATTGGGCCATATAGATTCTTGCGAAGGATCTTTCAATTAGCTTACAAGTTAGAGTTGCCTCCAGAATTTGCGGCTATACAACCAGTATTTCACGTATCATGTTATAACATTCAAGTTTCTAGTACTCAGATACTGGTGCTAGTTCAGTACTCAGATAATCATGTCGGTTCATTACTCAGATACTCATGTCAGTTAAATACTCAACTACTCATGTCAGTATAATACTCAGATTTGCATGACAACTTAGTACTCAAATATTGATGTCAGTTTTGTACTCAAATATTCGTGACAGTTCATTATTCATATATCCATGTTAGTTTAGTATTCACATATCCATGGCAGACCAATATTCACGTATATATTTCATGTTCTGCACTTTATGATGACCTGTGAGGTTTGTGTTATGCTATGATAGCTAGCTGGTGTATTGGAGAAATGTTGAAGGTAACTAACCTTTTCATTCAGACCCTATATTATAATCTGCATGTCTTTCAGTATTCAGACAACTCAATATTCAACCAATGCTGTAGTAATTCAGTTCAGTTTCTTAGCAGTTCAGTAATCATGTATTCGTTCAGTTTAGTATGAAAGTGTTCATGAAAGTTTAGTGTTCTCATGTTTCCACCGGAACCCTTTGACATCCAAAGTTTGCCGAAGTTACAGTCAGGACAATCATTCGAGGATGAATGATCCCAATGGGGAGATAATGTAACACCCGTGCATTCGGAGTAGGTGTGGATAAGTTAAATGGGTATTAATTTGATATTTTAGACATGTGAAGTTCTATTGGTATGAGTATGTGTGGAAATAATTATTTTAGAATCAAGATAGAGAGTGAGGTGTATAAGATTCGATAAAATTGGCTAAGTTTACAAAACGTCAGTTTCTAGTAGAATTTAGTGAATATTAGTATGGAATTTGGGAAAACCCAAACTACGATATTTGAATCCCATTGAAATAGATTTTCGAAGGTATATTGTGGAGCCCGAACGGATCTCTGTGCAAAAGGTTATGTGTGTTTTACTAAGCAATGCGTAGTATGCATGCTCGGATGGTCCCTTGCGCGGCCCCTCACTTGTGGCAGTGCTACTGCCACTCTTCGTGTTCCGGTACTCAGTTAGGCCTTCACTATTCGAGGTCTAGAAAGGGAAGCTCTCAAGAACCTAACCTCCCCCAAAGTCCCTCCACCATCCTAGGTGAGTTCTAATAGTGACTCTAAGTTGATTTCAATTCCCCAACACATTATTAACATGGGTAAACCCTCTAAATCATTAGATATTCGATTGGGACATCATGGTTTAGAAAGGAAGCCCTAGAACTCGAATTCAAGAGGAATGAACTTTAAAAACGTAATGTCTTCACCCTCTAATTGATTATACCATTAGATTAATGATTATAGGCTCTATGTTCATGAGATATGAGTTGATGGGTTTGATATAAAATCATGAACAATTATAGGTTTGGTTTGTTGATTATTGATTATTGGTTAATGGTGTTTTTCCCGTGGGTGAAGATGAATAATATTGATTATAAGAAATTTGAGATTTTAGAATTTATCTAGGAGAAAGAGAATGGCTTTTTGGGTGTAGAAACACCATTAATGAGGTCTATGGGGCTTTACGCCCATAAAGTGTTTGATGAAATGTCTAAGTGACCGAAACATGAATATTATTGCTAATATGGAATACCTTTGACTTGTATTGATATAGATTAAACTTGAAAGGGTTGACGAATGTTGTATCACGCTCAAGAGCATGAAGTTAAGGAATGTGAGGCTAACTCACTATGTTTGGGATGTTAATGATTCTCCCTACACTACGTTTCATTTACAACGTTACTAATTGCCTCAGAAGTATAGTTGAGCCTAGTTGTTTGAACAGCTGTAGAACTTTTATTACGTAGTTCCATAACTCATTCATGACTTTCATTCCAAATGTTGTGAGCTCAGTGCGTAATCAATGTATACTTGTGTTTGATGTCCATGAGTCTCAGTCTAGATTACTCAACATGTCATAAACATTTAAAGTTTCATAATAAGTTCAACAATACATGTCCCAGTCCAGTCCTATTCAGTTTTCCAATATCATGTAACTCAATATGATTTAGTATTTTAGCATCACATATTGCAGTATGATTGTCCGTTCGTGAATTTAAATCCCTGAATGTTGAACACCTGTATTTTTGGGCTTGAGGCCGTAGTTTATATGCTTTATGCATATTTGGGCATGAGGCCATAGTTTATGCTTTATGCATGTTTGGGCCTGAGGCCATAATTTATGCTTTATGCATTTTTTGGCATGAGGTCATAGTTATGTGTACGTATACTTGGGCCTGAGGTCGTAACTTGTGCACATATATATTGGGCCCGAGGTTGTAGTTTATTCAGATAAACATGTTCATCATTAAGAAGATGGAGTATTCATATCTTTACTTCCTTTGTTCAGTTCAGTTATCAGTTATCATTTCAGTTATCATTTATCAGTTATCAGTTCTGTTAGGTATCAATTATCAGTTATCATTTCAGTTATCATTTATCATTTATCATTTATCATTTTAGTTTCAGTTTCAATAGTTATCATGTCAGTTATCAATTATCAATTCTCAGTTATCAGCTTAGTTTTAGTTTCAGTGTTTGTAATTCTTTCTTTCAGTTGCTTTACATACCAGTGCAATTCAAATGTACTGACGCCCCTTTTTCCCGGGGCCTGCATCTCACGATGCAAGTAATGATTGACAGGTTGATGATTCAGAGTGCTAGGATTCTACTACCAGCTATTTTGTGATCCCCAATTCTTTCGGGGCATTATCATTACCTTAAAGTCTTCAGTATTTTAAGACGGTCAATTTTTTTCAGTACTTCATTAGAGGTTTCATAGGCTAGAGTAACAATTAGACAGAGTTTCAGGCTTTTCATGTCAAGCTATGTTGGCTACAAATATGTTTCAAAATTGTATTGGTATTTTCGCACTTTGATTTATACAATTCAAACTTTCAATGTATCAACATGTGCTAGTTTATTTTCCGCTTTAAGTACGTTATGATATCACATGTTGATTCAGTCAGCCAGTTGATTCGCTCGGTCACAGTAGTCAGGCACCGGTTCCGTGTTATCACTACAAGAATTTGGATTTTTAGTGGCAACATATAGCGGCGACCTTATGAGTTGCTACAACATTTATAGAATTAGCAGCGACATTAAAAGTCGCTACAAAAGATAAATATTTAGTAGCGACTTTGTTGAGGTCGCCTCTGATGTTGATGAAATTTTCGGTCCCGCTCAAAAAAAAATTTTGTCTCCAGATTAATTGTGGCGACTTTTATTTTCTCGCCACTAAAGATACTTTGGAGAGACTGGGTCGCCACTTATCCTATAAATTTCAATTTAAAATAAAAAATAAAATTTAAAAAACCTCACATATACTGATCAATTAAAAGAATCAGATAACACACCCAAATTAACCTCCTCTCTTTAGAATCCCTCCCCCCTCTCCCTAAAATCACTCTCTTCTAAAATTACCGCAAATGTGAATCTCAATCATAGCAGATCAAATCAGATGGAAACTTTCCCCAAAATGCGATTTCCTGGTGCATAGTAGATCGAAGCAGCTGAGTGATTTTCTCAATCTGTTTATCGGAGTCGTCTTGTTTCTTCTCATTGTCAGCTGAGTGATTTTATCAATAAAAGACCTTCCGTTCACAACCTTACTCGCCGAAGACAACTTCACCAGGTATATTTTTTCCTCAATTTTTGCTCTTATTGCTTTTATTGAACAACAATTTTTAACTTTTAGTAGGACTCTAAGAGCTCTATTTTTTAAATTTTATTTTTCATCTGTGTGTGTGTGTGTGTGTGTTTATTTGAGTTGGGTTCTTATTTTAATTGAGTAGGACTCCATCATCTCTATAATTGGTTAGGAAATTTTGAGACGCTCGAAGAACTTCGAAGAACAACTACTAATTCTGGGGTTTGGGTTCCTGAAGCTGTTGCGCAACCTACACACTTCTCGACGCATTAGGTCTGATTTCTTCTGAGCTTAAACTTGTTTCAATTTCTGGATTTCTGAAAGAATTGAGATTGGTTAGTCGAGTCGACCACTGAAATTCACCTCTCTTTGGAATTGATTGAGTTTGAGTTCATAAGTCGACTCTTCTCCTTATTGATTAGTGACTGAGTTGAGTTCGTGAGAAAAACTCGAGATTGTTATGTGTTTGAACTATTGTATGAAGTTGTGGTTTAAAGGTGTCAAACACTAAAGAAAAATTTCTTGCACATTAAGGCTTGGTTACAACTTGGGTTCGTCTTTAGTCTATTGTTTTACTTGACTTAGGGAAACCCTTCGTACTTTTCTGCTGGCTCTTTTTCTATTTATTTTCACAAGTTCATAGGGTGGGCTTTAAAATTTAATTTTTGTGGTTGTGCTGATTTTCTAAATGTGGATACTAATTCAGTAATTTTTTGTTAGTGACAGTACTGCAGAAAGAACACTAGAAGAGGTGGTAGTAACTTCTTGTTGCGACCTCCCAAAAGCATATGAATCTTTGTATAAGAAGTTGTAAATGGACATTATCAAAAAAGTTTTTTTAAATGTGGATTAACATACTCAGTCATGGTGTCTCCTATTTGAATCTGCAAATTTTAATTCAATAGAGGCAATTTAATATCTGATAATAGTTTTAAAATACGGGCCTAATCGAACTCAAGTATTCTCTTATGCAGCGTAGGCGCCTATATAAGAAACCCTGATTGGTCATTGGTTTTTTGATACTGATATGCATATATCCGATGTGAAAATCACGATTTTTATCCATGTCCGGGATACAACTTTTTTTGTCAGATATCTATTCTGGAGAGTTTTTTTATTTTGAAGGGATACAGGATATGAAAAAATGTATATCGTTGTGACTCCTTCACAATCTGTTTTCGTCCTCTCACATAATTGCTTAAAAAATATAGCACAAAAATATAATTGAATATGACCATCCATGTTGCATACCTTGGTACTTTTGAAGAGTAGTTATTCTCCTCGTTCATTCTTCCATGAGACAACTTGACCCCCATACAAGAGTACCTATTTTTAATTTATCAAAATGGAGTTACATATACCAAACCATATAGAGAATCTTTCTGGTTCAAAATTCAACCAGTCAGCAAACGTGACTTGATGTTATACTTCAGCCAGTACCATCTACAACACGCACTAGCCATAAGCCTGAGTGTCACCTCTAGTTCAAATGTTCCAAAACCAATACAGTCTAGCTGGTTAATTAAAAGCCATGTAAGGCCACACTTTAAGCTCTCTAGAAACTTGAACAAGATATTCAATGGATAAAAGAATATGAAAAGTTTAGGGTAATGTGTTTTTAAACCAAACTAAATATTTCAAGCCTACCTCAAACAGGAAAGTTGTTCAGGAAAACACCAAAGACGCTGAGATTAAAGTTTCAAAAGCGGTTAATATGTAATTGCTTCTATATGTTACATTTTGCATCCAAATCTAGTGGGAAGAAACAGGAGTTAATGAAGAAGCTAATAAGAACTAAAGAGGAATATATCATAGTAGCTAGACTAGCTTGAGTTCACAGAATAGATGGTCCTATATTTTACACAGATGTGAAATTATATAAAACCTGCTGACTAATGGACTTACATGCAGCTTCCTGAAGGAAAAAAGTGAACTATCTCTAGAGGATGTTAAAGAAGTAGTTGAAGTTGGATTGGAATTGTTCTTTATATCAGAAAATAAACTTTATGCTCAGGTAATTTCTTCCAAAAGCTACATGTTTGTGCATATCCTTTTTGATTATTATAATCCTTCCACTTTTAATTAGTAAACTAATTTATTTATTTTCTTAAACTAGATATGATGGATAAAAGTTGGTTGAATATTAGGAATAGAGCCGACCAAAGGTATAGAGATGGAGTAAACAACTTTCTTAATTGGGCATTTAATCAACCAACAGTGAACACTATGATTCGGTGTCCTTATAAAGGGTGTGTGAATACGACGTTCAAACTAAGGGTTGATGTAAGAGTTGATTTATTGAAGAAGGGTTTCTGGGATTATTATAAAGTGTGAGACTTGCATGGAGAAGTGTTAGTTAGAGTTGAAACTTCTAATGCTGCAGTTAGTGATGAAGCGGGAGATGATAGCATTGAAGAGGATAATATTAATGAAATGATTCATGATGCTTGTGGATATACGAATGTGGAAGATAATAATAATAATAATTCAGATAACAATAAAGAGCCAAATGTACATGCAACAAAGTTCTACAAATTGCTAGAAGATGCTGAGACAGAACTGAGTTGAGTTTGTGAGAACAACTCGAGATTGTTATAAGTTTGAACTACCCCATGACTGATGCATTTCTCTTTTCTATCAATTTCATCTATGCACACATGATTGAAATAATCCAGATTCTTTGTTGGTGCTCACTTGATAAACATCAGTTTGCATATCAACCTCAATTTCTATCCTATACTACATGTTATTGGACTATTAATTTGATTCATGCTTTAGTTTCTAATAATATTTTTTTTAGTAACAGAATGTAAGGCACCCATGGATATAGCTAGTCAACTACAACCTGTGGATAGAATAGTGTGATGTAAATGGATGCTTTTAGCAATTAGCAGGGGATTGAACCTTTATTTATGGATTTTTTCAATGAAATTGTTCACTTGAGATATGCGGATGACGATTATAATTTCTTCATTTCACTTCTACTGTTACAAGTAAAAGTACATTATGTAGTTCTTGAACTTGTAGGTGAGCTCATTCGGAGTTGCCGGAGCTCGTGAATCTGTGAGTGCTAAAGTTCAATCTCTCCTGGTCGACATTAAAGAGGTTTGTCTTAGCTTCTTATAATTCTCATGTTCATATTATTAATGCCTAAGCTAATGTGCATTACATTCTTATGTTCTGCATGATGGCCTTCAAACTTGGTTTGGTATATAGTTCAAAGATGTTGCTCTCGACGTAGTAGACCTTCCCTCAAAGAACACCAAGAACATTAGTGGAAAATTTTCACTTATACTTGCATCGTTAGTTCTGCTTAACTAATTCCTTTAAACTTCCCACAAGAACAATTTGCAAAAGTACTCCAATTCTAAACAACAATATAATGGAACTCCAAAAATGAAGGAGGAGAAGAAGAAAAGCAAATTGATATACGGGGAGAAGTGGGAAACATTGGTTTATAACAAAGAGAGAAAATGATATATAATTAGTTATATATGAGAAATACACAGTGAAGTCAAGCATATATCATCCATTCTTTTTTTTTTTACAAACAATTATAATTGCTTAGCTGTATGTGAATACATTGTTGTCTTTCCAAGAATCTGACACTATTATGTAACCATGTGCCCAAAGTCTTCGACAACCAAACTGCATGGTGAAAATTTGTATGGATGTCACTTCACAACCCCCCCCCCCCAAACCAAACTTGCATCTTAAATATTTTAGGTATTCATGTTCCAAGAATGGCTGATGTTGGGTGGAAATACCCCATAGGATGTCTGATTAAGAATCCTCCCTGGTTGATATGTGTAAATATCATTGGTGAAGTTGTCAATTCCATTCACATGCTCTCTGCATTGTTAGTGATGTTTTCCTCCTGACTAATATATGGATAATCCATGTTTCCTAGTGCATAGTAGTTTTGGTTTTTCTCACCTGTGAGGGAGCCAATGCAAATACTCCTTTCCAGAAACTCATTGCTGCCCCAGTGATCGAAGCCTCGTTCAGAAGGGGCAAACATAGGCCTCATCTTGGAGGTTCCAAGAGAATTGTATGAGTTGTGCATTTGGTTTTGGTGCTTGATATTATTGAGCCAGTTAAGGAGTTCGGGGTTCTGAGTCTTCTCATAGTCACACCAGTTTAAATCTCTCTGGTTTTGGTGATTGTTGTTATCATTGAACCAGTTATAGAGTAGTGGGGACTGTAAAACCATATAAAGAAATGACCTTGATTCTCTTGTCATCATTTCCTAATAAATGATTGAAAAAGTATAGAGTTGACAAAGCTTTCATCTCATCCATAAAATAATTTGGTTAGACATACTAGCAAGAATTCCATTTCAGTTGAAAGTATCCCCTGCTTGAACAGATGAGCTTAGAAAAACATAATAAGAGATCTTTTGAACAATTATTGAAAGAATGAAAGACATATTGCTACTCCTGGCTATATCATCTGTTGTTGCACATAAATATGTTCCTTACTTCTCAGTATTGAATACATAAATATGTTTTGTTGCAGGAAATGAAAGGAATTGGACGAGGAAAACGTGGTAGGGGCGGAACGAGTAGTGGTCGTGAAAATTTTCAAGGAAGTGGCAATGTTGGGGCGAAGTCTCTGCCACACCTACATACCGGACGAGTATCTGATGCATTTGTAGAGATAAGACAACCAAGTAACCCAAGTCAAGGACCTTTACAGACCAGACGAGTATCTGATGCATCTGTAGAGATAAGACAACCAAGTAACCCAAGTCAAGGACCTTTATAGACCGGATGAGTATCTACCAACTCTCTTCAACTACCTTCTTTAGAAACACAATCATCACGAAATGTAGCAGAAGCTGTGCATCGCTCCCAGGAGGCTGAAAATTGTGCAAGTTAGTTTCTGTTTTTGTTGTTTTGTGAAAATTATTATTACTGATTGAGGGGAGCTACTAATGAACTCTAGTATCCTTTTACTTTGCAGTTTCTTCCAGCAATAAAAAAAGAGGAAGAGGAAAATACAAATCTAAAAGTTTAGAAGTAAAAACTAAGTATGGTGGTAAAATCAAAATTATGATTCCAGATGACATCGAAAAGCAGTAGGTTCTGGGGCTAGAGATATTGTTAATTACTGTGGTTTGATCATGAGGAGCACTATCTCATTTCAAGATGGAAAATGGCAGAAAATAGTTCTGAAACACGGAGAAGTAATGTGGTTAAAGGTCAAGGTAATAATATGATTTCAATATTGTATTGACTTTAATTTGCAAGGTTTATTTATGTGGTTATTGAATATAATGTTACATTTATTGTCAGGATAAATTTGATGTTCGCAGCAGGTTGCCAGAGCATAGGTTTCAGGCCTTTGGAATTAGCACTATGCAGAGGCTTTTTAGAGCATGGAAAGCTCGACTCAGCATGTTGTACTATAAGTACAATACTAATGAAGAAAGATTGTCTCATAGACCTGAAGATGTTGAGCTTGAGGACTGGAAATACCTTATACAATATTTTGGAAGTCCAGAATTTAAGGTATTAACTTAATACCTGAAGATTGCCTCTTTAGAAGGTTTATTATCTGTTTACTTACAAGTTGTAAGTGAGAGGAACAAAAGAAATAGATAAAATCAAGTAACTAAGCATAATTGGGGTGCAAGGTCTTTTGCAGAAGTAGAGGAATCTATGGTAAAAATATATTTAGTCCCCTACTATCATAAGAGCATTTCTTATTTACTTAAGAAATTGTTTGGTTTTAACTTTATTACTTGATTTCCTGAATTTTCACATTATACTTGGCAACTAGCCGGTAAGAAGAGAAATACAAGAGCAATTATCACTATGAACCTAACAATAAAGCAAATGCACTCTTGAAAACCTGGTTAAAAGATGGGAAGTTATGAAGATTTAAAGAAATCTCTTGATTACCTTCTTTACTATGGAAGAACTCGGACCTGCAAAATTCAGAGGACAGACAGATTCATTAAACGAGTAGAAATATACATACATTTAAACACTATCTCTCAGAGTAAGCATTAGAAATTCTTTGATCAGTTAATACCTTAGCAAGATGATGATTGAAACAAAATCTAAAGAAGATTTAAGCCACTTAAATAAGTGAAGTGATATGCAAGGTAGCTTTAATCAAGAATTCAAGATCTAAAGACAATACATACCAAAAATCTGGTTCTTCTGCCGAAACACATCCATGTCTATAGTATCAGTTTACGCTGAAGATTCATTCTTTAGCACAACTTTAGAATGCTTGAGTTTCAGATTCTTAATCTTTTGATGGACTTAGAAAGCCTAGAAAATGTCTCAAGTTTAACAATTGACTTGGGAGGCTTAGAATCTTGATCATTTTCCTTGTTTGCGTTAGGACTAGGCGCGTGATTGTGTGTTTCTGCTGTAGCATTGTAGCTTGTTCTGGTCCAATGCGCCATCCAAACAGATTGAACTGAATGCATAGA
>ML356320.1:0-53939 GCA_005239505.1 Nicotiana paniculata
ACTATTCCGAATAATAAAGTTTCAATCTTTGCAAATTTATAAAAATCGACCCAAAAGTCGACCTCCCGGGCCCGCACCTCAGAACCTAACAAATTTTACAAATTCCGATTACCCATTTCGATACGAGTTCACCCATATTCAATTCATCCAATTCCGATAACATTTGATCATTCCAATCATGAATTTTCATTTTTGATGTTTTCTTTCAAAATCCACAATCCCCTTAATCCAAATCACAAATTAAATGATAAAAACAAGAACTAACTTATGAAATATATTTAATTCTAGTGGAAGAACACATACCCATTCGATTTGTGTGAAAAACCCTTCAAAAATCGCCAAGAACCGAGCTCTAGACATCATTTTTTTGCATTTAAGGTCCGAATCACGTCAAACTAAGTCTCTTTCTTACCAAATTTCACAGATAGCACATATAAGTCATATCAAACACGTACCGGGCTCCGGAACCATGATACGGGCCCGATATCACAGGTTTCACCTCAAATTTCATTTTCAAAAACCTTTATATTTTTTAGAAAACAATTTCCTTTAAAAATTCATTTCTCGGACTTGGGACCTCGGAATTCGATTACGGGCATACGCCCAATTCCCATATTTTCCTATGGAGCCTCCGGGACCGTCAAATCATGGGTCCGGGTCCGTTTACCAAAAACATTGACCGAAGTCCTAAAAAATTATCATTTTTATCAGTTTTCACATAAAGGCTTCCCGACTACACGCCCGAGTTACGCACGTAAATCGAGGTGAGATAGAAGGAGGTTTTCACCACCTCGGAATACAGAATTAGCTAGAATATACGGGATGATCTTTTGGGTCATCACAGCTGGCCCCCACACCGATGGAGCATAAGAATCACAGCTCGTAACCACTATACTAAGGAATCGCATCAAGCCTACCATACTGGACAACATGAATTTACTATTAGTCTCATATCTCTCAATAATGAATGGAAACAAACAATAGACATGGGATACCACTCACAGAATCTCCCAACAGGAGCAAACACAAAAATAGAGTGCAAAGCATGAAACTCGCTCATAAACGAAACAACAATGAGGGAACTCGTCCCGACCAGCAGAGCTATAATGAATTACAAATGGTGCCCCTCTATAAAAAATCAAATCATAAATGTACTATAACATCTGGCACGACGGCCTCCAACCTACTATACGAAACACATCAACGGGACGGGACGGGCCTCCCCCTCTTGGGCGCCCTTTACTCACCTGAATGCCCTGGTTAACACATCTGCCTGGAGCCTGGGACAATCTCTCACCCTGTGGCTGATATCTCCACACTCAAAACAACCTCTCTACTGACGTGGCTGTGGAAAATTTCCAGTACGAGTACTCTGAGACCCATGAGTACCTGAAATTCCATGTGAAGTCGGTATGCAAACTGAACTGGCTGACCCACAAAACCTCTACCGTGTCATATCCTGCCTCTATAATAAGGACCAGTAGATCTCCCCGACCTATGAGGCCTCCTCACCTCTCTTCTCTCTCTCTCTCTCTTGACCTCGTCTGTCCTCCCTCTCACAGCCCCGCCTGACATCTCTCTCACAATCCTGCTTGTCATCCCTCTCATGATCCAGCATGCCTTCAACGCTGCGAGCAATCCCTACCACCTGCTGAAATAAAACATCCGACTCTAACTCCCGAGCCATGTTGAACCGAACATCACTCATGAGGCCCTCAATGAATCTACGGACACACTCTCTAACTGTAGCAACCAAAGTAGGTGCATGCCTGGCCAAATCACTGAACCTAACGGCATACTCTGATACTGACATAGTGCCCTAGCGCAGCCGCTCAAACTCCGCGCGCCATGCATCTCGGAGAGATTGAGGTACAAACTCGCTCAAGAACATCTCTGAAAACTGACCCCATGTAAGTGAAGCTGACTCAGCCGGACTACCCAACTCATATGCCTTCCACCACTGATAGGCAGCTCCCTCGAGTTGAAACGTTACGAAAGCAACCCCGCTCGTCCCCACAATACCCATAGTACGAAGAATGCGGTGACACTCCTCCAGGAAACCCTGGGCATCATCTATCGCCAATCTACTGAAGGTAGGAGGGTGGTACTTTTTGTACTTCTCAAGTCTAAGTTGTTCTTCCTCAGATGTTGTTGCCCTAACCACGGGCGGAACTGGGACCACCCATTTATGCTGCCATGACACCTGGAATTTGACAAACATGATCTCGTTGCTCTGGAGTGTGGGCGAGGGGAGTCTGAGCTCCTCCCCCGCTCTGTGAAGTAGCTGGTTCACCCGGAATCAACCCCGCCTGAGTCAAGGTACCAATCATATCCAAGAACTGTGCCAAGGTCTCCTGGAGTCCGGGTGTAACAACAGGCGCCTCCGGTGCCTGTCCCCCAACTGGAACTGCTGGCGGCTCCTCAACAGCTGCTCTGGTAGGTGCTCTAGCTGCGGCACATGCCCCTCGTTGGCCTCTGCCTCTACCTCTTCCCCTTGCGGCATCTGCTCCGGGGGTAACATCCAGATGATCTGCAGCTCGCGTCCTCACCATCTGTGTGAGAATGGAATAATAATTTCAAACTTCAAGATCAATGAACTCGCAAGATAGGAATGAAAGAAGTGAAGTTATCCTAATAGTTTCGTAGCCTCTTGAAGATAAGTACAGACGTCCCCGCACCGATCCGCAAGACTCTACTAAACTCGCTTATGACTCGTAGCACCTATGAACCTAGGGCTCTGATACCAACTTGTCACGATCCAAATTTCCCTCCGTTGTGTATCGTGATGGAACCTAGTTTAAAGGACTAGGTAAGCCTAATATTCATGGAATAACCACAATAATAATAAAATCTAATATTTTTCTAAAATAATTAATTCTTTATACGTTGAATATTCTCAAAACCTAGTAGTACAAGTCCTAAGCTTTATAGAGTTTACCATAACTTGTAATTACAACTGTTTGGAAACAATTAAAGCAGTGTGAATGCAAAATAGGAAGGTGACTCCGACGCCTTCGAACACAACAACAAGTTTACCTTGAGTCTCCTCGGCAAGAATCCAACAGCTACTGACGATTAATACCTGGATCTACAAAAAATATGTGCAGAAGAGTAGTATGAGCACACCACAGTAGTGCCCAGTAAGTATCAAGACAAACCTCGGTGAAGTAATGACGAGGACTAGTCAAAACACCCACTGGTCTAATAAACTAGTCAAGTACCAATATAGGAATAAAGGGAAAAACGATGTACACATAAAGGCTACGCAATATAGCTAACAACACAGTAAATTCGATAAAGAAGGAAAACAATAAGTATCAGCGGAAACCATGAAAACAACACAAAGATTGAACAGAACACAAACAAATCTAGAATGTAAATATACAACAAGGACAGGTAATGACTCAACAACTTCAGCCACTTCTACATCAAATTCGTATTTATCTCCACGATGTTCCGAACCTCGGACAAATCACCATTTACGGGTCCCAATATCCTAACCCTAACACTTGGCATCTTGCGCCCTCATTCGAGTACTAACTGCACGGACGACTCACGTGCCAATTGGGTCATATCCACCCATACGGTAAGTACAACAAGAATATTTATACTTGAAAACATCAAAGAGCCCTAAATCCATTAATAGTACTTAACTACGTGTATGCTTGTGCAGGTGTCCTAACATGATTAAACAACCAATAAGCATAAGGAAAGAAAAGGGCAACACGTACATTGTCATCTCACAAATTTCCACACGAATAACTCACACCGTAAGTATTCCAGTACACAATATTAACAACAAGGAATGCCCCCAGGCCAACACAAGTATCACAAACAATCCCTGACATAGCCCACCTTGTCTCGCCACGTGTGAAATAGTAAAGTATATGCCCGCCTTGTTTTGCCACACGTGCATAAACATGTTCCCACCTTGTCTCGCCACATGCGCAACCCACATATACATATCCTGCCTTGTCACGTTGCATGTGCAATATCAATAGAAAACACAGCATGACAGAAACCTCGTACAACCCCATATTAGCAACCGCACGGCGGAAACCTCGTGCATCACAATGACCACAACCGCACGGCAGAAACCTCGTGCCTCACCACAACAAGTACAACAACAACAATTGACAATAATACAAGATACGGTAGATACACCAATTCAAGAACCTTTGATCACAAGAAAAGCAACGCTAGTTCGCAAGGAATAAGCACAACAAACAATACTAGGCATAATAAGGACACTCAGAAAGGAAGAAAAATAATGTATAAGAGTCTCACACAAATGCACGGTTCAACAACAAGAAAACTCACACGAATCCGATAACTTCATATAAGGGCAAGTCAACTAAGGTATAGAATATAAAATTCTTTTAAGGTTGATCAGTTACGAGGATATTCCACAAATTTCACTTATGGACAAGCAGCAGAAGAATAATCATAACTTCAGTTAAGACCAAAAACAATTATAGGATGAGATGAAGATAATTACAATTTGAGATAAGCAGTTAAGAGGATCTAGCATGAAAGTAAAAAGGAGCAAATGCTTCAGATAAGTCAATTACGAATCAGATAGGCAAGAGGAGTAAATCCAAAAGTAAGAAATCCTACATTTAGAAGTAAAGATGAAACTAGAAATTTGAAAATTCAATCATGCCAAGAACAATGCATACTCAGCGAATATAAGGACCTAAGATTCTAAAGGGGCAAATTTTCCACAAATAAGTCCGAGCACGTACTCTCCACCTCGCGTACACGGACTACAACCAACATATAAGACTCAAATCCTAAGGAGAATTTTCCCCACACAAGGTTAGGCTAGATACTTACCTCAACCGCTCAAATCAAACTTGAAATCACGTTCTTGAGACGAGTATCCGACTCCAAATGGCCCAAATATAATCAAATCAATAGTATTGTGTAAATAATACTATAAGCAACTAGTTTAACTAATAAATTCGAAGCTAAGATGCGAAATTAGGAAAATTGCCCAAATAGTCCCTCGGGCCCACGTCTCGGATATGAGTGAAAGTTTCAATTTTAGAACTCCCATTCACTCACGAACTCACTCGAACAAGAATCATCGAAAACCGACGTCAAAATCTCATTAAATTCTCGGATTTCTATTTGGGGAACCTTCCTCCCATTTTCATGATTTTTCACCAAAATTCATTGATTATATTGAATAAATTGTTATAGATTAATGTAATACAAGTGAAATCATATTAGGAATCGTTACCTATGAATATTCTCCTCAAAACCCACTCAAAACCGCCAAATCCCGAGCTCCAAATCATTTTAAGAAATATGAATTTCAAACCCTCGGATTTTGGTATAAACTGCTCAGCGATCCCGCACCTGTGCCCCCTTGGACCGCACCTGCGGAAAATACATCGCAGGTGCGAAATCTCACCAAAAGGGCTGGGGCCGCACCTGCGGTCACTGGGGCGCATCTGCGGAACTCTTGCCGCACTTGCGAGCCTGACTGACCCAGGTCAAATCTGCACCTTCTAGGTCCCGTCCGCACCTGCGTGTCCACAACTGCGGGTCCCCTTCCGCAGGTGGGAAACACCAATACCAGCAGCGCTCAACTGGTTTCTAAGTCCAAAATCATCATGTTGAGCATCTGAAACATCCCTGAGGCCCCCGGGACCTCAACCAAACTTACCAACCAGACCTAATACCTTATCCAAACTTAGTCGAGCTTCCATAACACATCACATAACATCAAAATCTCCAAATATGCATGGATTCAAGCCTAAGAACTTATGAAATTTCCAAAATCCACAACCGATGCCGAAACATGTCAAAACTAGTCCGAATGACCTGAAATTTGACACTACGGACCAACAGCCACTTTCGGAATCCCATTCCGAGCCCGATAAATAAGAGATAGAGTTGGAGGGAGTGCACCGAATTCGGTATAAATTGAGCACTTGTTGATTCACAATTCCAATGTTACCACGAACAAACGTCAAGCAAGTATTTCAATTTTGAAGTTCAATTGTTCTTCAAACTTCAAAATTCGAATGATAAAACACGATAAATTAAATTCCAAAACAAAGAGCCAAATAAAATTAGAAGATGAGTTGAAGACTTAAAGTCTTGAAAATTGGAGAATGAGAGATTAGAGAATGAGAGAAATTCTGAAATTGAGATTGAGAAATGATAGTTGAGTGAAGAAATGAAGAAGAGGGGGGGGGGGTATTTATAGTTTTAGAGAAGGTTAATTTTGTAAAATGAAAATAGGTTAAAATTTTTTTTAAAAAGGGGCTATTTGTGCAAATTTAACGTTGGGCAACGACATGCTGTCAGGGGTGACCGTTGCCAACGGTCAGTGGGCCCAACATGTTAAAAAATAAAAATAAATAAATAAATAAATAGCCGTTGTACCGGACCGGGCCAGGCCGGTTAAACCGGTACACGATTACGGTTCACTACCGGTCCGGTTACCCGTTTCAAAATAATTAAACGGACCAACCCCCCTCTAACCCCCTTACCCAGCCCACCCGGCCCCCTATGAACCGGGTCGGTCCGGTTCCAGTTTTAACCGGTCTGGGCCGGTTCGATTACGGGTCAACCCGGCCCGTTTGCCACCTTTAGTTTGAATGAACTAAAAAGAGAAATGTATAACAACAATAAAAAATCTAGTGTAATTTCATAAGTGGTGTCTATGGAGGGTAGTGTGTACGTATTTTTACCCCTACCTTGTGAAGGTAGAGAGACTATTTTTTGATAGACCCTCGGCTCAAGCAACGCACAATCATAACAGTGTTTAAAAGAAGTGTAGTAGTGCAAAAGCCATAAAATGAAGCAGTATCAACACCCAGATATTAAGAGAACAAGACCAAAAGAAATATCATATTATAATAGAAATTTAAGGATGAAAAAATATGGAAATAATACTAAAACTACTGGTCTACCAAAGAGATGTCGTGCAATATCTCTACTCTAATTCTCGACCTCTACACTATTCTATCAAGGATCATGCCTTCAGTAAGTTACAGGTATCATGTCCTGCCTTGTCATCTCTCCCCAATACGTCTTGGCCAACTTCTACTTCGTCTCGGACCCATTATAGCCAACCTATCACACCTTCTCACTAAGGCATTGGGCATATTCTCTTCATATCCCAAATCATCTTTGTCTCGCTTCCCGCATCTTGTCCACCACAAGGGTCACTACCACATTGTCTGAATATCTCCATTCTTAATTTTATTCCTCCTAGTATGTCCATATATCAATCTTAGTATCCTTATTTCCAAGACTTTCAACTTCTAAACATAAAAGCTCTTAACTAACCAATACTCAGTCAAAAAAAAAAGGGTTATATGGAAAGAAAGGAGAAAACAGAATGTTTACCCTTAAAATCGGATAACAATTAAACTTATAAGTGATTTTAAGGATATGTGATTTCACCTAGCACAAATTGATAAATGTGACAATTAATGCTAATAATTAACAATAAAATAAAGTAAACCAGTATAAAATGCAACTTGGCCCTCGAGCTAGATCTCCCTCGAACTGGCTGAGAATGTAGTCAAGTGATATGAGCTGAACTGAAGAACAAGAGAAAAGAATATTGTATTGCTTTATTATGCGAGAGTTGAATGATTACAAATGATTAGAATACCTTTTTATATAGTAGAAAAATTCCACTTATGGTACAACTCTAATTACATAAGGAAATCCCATAATTAGCTAAATAAATACGTTCTGTGATTTTCGCCACAATCCCCGACCGGTTACGGATATCTTGGTTTTCCGTTAGTATGCTATCTTCGGTCTTGTGCGATGTCCATCATGTCTGATCTTGATCATTACTTGTCTCGATCTCGATTGGTACTTTGAATCTCGAGCTTGGTACCTCATCGTCTTGGTCCGATATAATACGGGGTCGATCCTTGACCAACCATCCTAGTCTCGGTTAATCAACAAAATCGGATGAGCCCGATTTTGACCGTATACAGATAGCTCCCTCATTTTTTTGATTGTAATGACAAGAAAAGAATTGAGTCTTCGGTCTTTACCCTGATTTTCCATGACGTCATCACCGTGACATAAGCGACAAAAGTGACCGTAATGTCCCATCATTACAGTTCCCCAGATATTTAATGTGTTTCAGTTGATGGTCAGCCACTAGAATTTTGAACCGTCACCGTGAAACCCATAAATAGGTCTCTTTTTCATTTATTCAAACTCTACTTTCAATTTCTTCTGCTCTAATCTTCAAAGCTCTTTGCATCTTTCAAGTTTTTCATCTTCAAATCTTCAAGTTCCTTTGTTGATCCCTTCTCAAAACACCAAAGATTATCATCCCCATTTTTCTTTGCCCTCAAAACCTAATGGCAAAAACGTCCAAAACAGTTCAACAAAATGAAACCGCCTCCTTATCTCGGTCAGCCGGCAAGAAAACAATGGCGGAGCCGCGCCCTGAGGAGCTTGTGCCCGGAGGCGCGTTATTAGTTCCGACTTAAAGGTCTATAAAACCTCATCTGTCCCCGGTCGATGCGATTAGGTCTCGAGATACATGTAAAGAATACTGTAACAGGGGGAACAAATAAGTAGTGATACCGGCCCCTGAAGAAGACATAACTACCCACGTTGAATAGTTCTTGAGTGTTTACACTTACCCTTTCACGCCGGGTCCCCTCGATCCAGTCATCGTGGACTTCTACTGAAAGTACCAAGTAACCCTATCACGACCCAATTTACCTTCCGAAAGGTATCGTCACGGCACCTAGTTTCTATGACTAGGTAAGCCTAGAAATATGCGGAAAACAATAGAATCAATAAAATAAAGACAAAAAGGATATCAACTAGATGTAAGATAGCTACTTAGCATATACAGTTTGTACTTCCCAAAACCCGGAATGTCACCAACATCACAAGCTAAACTCTATGGTTCAATATACAAACTGGAAATGAAAGTGTAGTCTCATATACGAACTATAACTATGCTAAGATAGGAGGGGGGACTCAGAAGCTCTACGGACGATGCAGAAATACCTCAAAGTCTCCCGAAGATCAGCTAATCTACTGACTCCGGAATGGTGCGCTGGAACCTGGGTCTGCACATGAGAAAACATGCGCAGAAAGGCGTGAGTACTCCACATTCAGTACCAAGTAAGTGCCAAGCCTAACCCCAGTCAAGTAGTGACGAGGTCAGGTTACGGCTCTACTGAGTTTGCAAAAATAAACAGATATAATTAACAAATAAGTAAAAATAGTAATAATTAACAGGAAGTAAAGTGAACCGGAAAGAATGAAGTAGTAAATCTCAGTTCTGCACAACATATAAATCAGTAGATAGTCGTACAATGCAATACAGGGGAAAGTCTCAGGTCTCGGCCCGCAGTCGCAATGTAAATATGCAATTCCATTCGAAGGAAAGTCTCAGGTCATAGCCTGCAGTCCCAATGTAAATATGCAATGCAATGCAAGGGAAAGTCTTAGGTCATAGCCCGCAGTCCCAATGTAAATATGCAATACAATGCAAGGGAAAGTCTCAGGTCATAGCCCGCAGTCCCAATATAAATATGCAATGCAATGCAAGGGAAAGTATCAGGTCATAGCCCGCAGTCCCAATATAAATATGCAATGCAATGCAAAGGAAAGTCTCAGGTCGTAGCCCGCAGTCCCTATGTAAATATGCAATACAATGCTCGGGAAAGTCTCAGGTCATAGCCCGCAGATCCAATGTAAATATGTAATGCGAGATGTATATCAGATATAGCGTAATTCAAAAGTTTGGGAAAACAGTTGGAAAATATAGAGGAAAGGTACTTAACCCGGTTTTAAATAATAGTAACGAGTGGAAAATTAGGTAAAATCGTTGGACTTGATAGAATCTTAAGTCGCTACTCAGTTAAACCAATAACAGAAGTAATATGAATTGAAGATGAAGTATATCATAAAAGGAAACGATGGATTTAGTGAGAATACCCCATGTACGTACTCGTCACTTCACGTACACGGGTTTTTTTTGTCAAAAATCAGTTATAAATGCCTAAGGGAATTTCCCAACACAGAGTTAGGCAAGCCACTTATCTCGATTGTGCTAATCAACCAATAATCACGCTCTTGCCACGAGTATCCAACTCTGGGTGGCCCAAATCAATTCAATTCAATTGCATAATGTAAATATCATTTCAAGAAATCAAAATAACTAATAAATTCGAAGCTAACAAGCGAAATTATGAATTTTGACCAAAACTCCCCACAGACCCACGTCTCGGAATCGGGTACAAGTTATATTTTCTGGACACCCATTCACTCACGAACTCACTCGACCAGAAACATCGAAATCCGATGCCAAAAACCCCTTAAATTCTCAGAATTTCGGTTTGGGGAAGTTTCATCATGTTCCCATGGTTTTTCCCCCATTTTTGATAATTAAACTAAAGAAAACAACGGGGATTAATTGTCTAACAATGAATTAGTATTAGAAAACGTTACCTATGATCCTTCTCTTCAAAACCCACTGAAAATCGCCAATTCCCGGGCTCTCAAACGGTTTTTTTTTACTTATGAAATCAACCCTCAAATTTTTGGAATAAACACACAGGGATCTCGCACCTGCGGTCCAAATCACCGCGCCTGCGGTACCGCACCTGTAGAAAAAGTATCGCAGGTGCGGAATTCACTTAAGTCCACTGGGCCGCACCTGCGGTTGTTTCGTCGCGCCTGCAGTTCCGCACCTGCGAAACCCAGGTCGCACTTGCGAACACTAGTCAATTCCCTCACCATCGCACCTGCGATCAGCCCTATCGCGCGTGCGTGTTCGCACCTGCGGGAAAACCTTTGCAAGTGCGAAAACACCAGAAGAAGGTCTGGTTCAGCAAGTTGATAAGTTTCAAATTCTCCCGTTAAGCATCCGAAACAACCCCGAGGCCCCCCGGGACCTCAACCAAAACCACCAAACGACCCTAATACCTTATTAGAACTAGGTAGAGCCTTAAGAACACGTCTCATAACATCAAAATCATCGATTATGCATAGATTCAAGCCTAGGAACTTAGGAAAATTCTAGAATTCACATCTGACGCCGAAACACGTCTAAACTCATCCGAATGACCTCAAATTTTGCACACAGGTCATAAACAACATTGCGGACCTGTTGTCGCTCCCGAAAATCCATTCCGAGTCCAATATCAGAATCTCACCTATCGGCCGAATTCGTCGAAAATCTAACTTTCGCCAATTCAAGCCTAAATCCACAACCGACCTCGAAAACACATACCGAGTACACTCCTAATCCCGAAATCACCCAAAGGAGCTAACGGAGTCGACAGAATACCATTCCGGATCCGTCTTCATACTGCTCTAGCTACGACCAGATTTCTAAAGCTAAGATCTACATTTATGGACTATGTGTCCAAAATCACCCCAGATTTCATCACTCAACGCACCGACAGGTTCCAATAACATAATTAGACATGGGAGAAACGGTAATAGGGGATCGGGGCGTTAATTATTATAACGACTGGTCGCGTTGTTACATCCTCCCCCTCTTAAGAAAATCGTTCATCCTCGAACGAGCATAGAAGCATACCTGAAGCTGGGAAAAGATGAGGGTACCATCTCCACATATCATGCTCGGTCTCCCAAGTCGCCTCCTCGACTGGCTGACCCCTCCACTGAACCTTTACTGACGCAATATCCTTTTACCTGAGCTTTCTCACCTGCCTGTCCAATATAGCTACAGACTCCTCAACATATGATAGATCCTTGTCCAATTGGACTGAGCTGAAATCCAAGACAAGAGTCGGGTCACCGTGATACTTCTGGAGCATGGAGACGTGGAACACCGGATGAACCCATGCTAGGCTGGGAGGTAGGGCTAGCTCATAAGAAACCTCCCCAATACTTCGTAACACCTCAGAAGGGCCAATAGATCTCCGACTCAGCTTGCGCTTCCTCCCGAACCTCATGATGCCCTTCATAGGCGATACCCGAAGCAAAACCCGATCACCAGCCATAAATGCTAAGTCCCGAACCTTTTGATCTGCATAGCTCTTCTGCCTGGACTGAGCTGTGCAAAGTCTCTCCTGAATCACCTTCACCTTGTCCAGGGCATCCCGAACCAAGTCTGTACCCAACAATCGGGCCTCGCCTGGCTCAAACCATCCCACAGGAGACCTGCACCGCCTACCATACAAGGCCTCATATGGCGCAATCTGAATGCTGGACTGGAAACTATTGTTGTAGGAAAACTCTGCAAAGAGCAAGAATCGATCCCATAACCCTCCAAAATCCATCACACATGCACGGAGCATATCCTTGAGGATCTGAATCGTACACTCGGAGTGCCCGTCCGTCTGAGGGTGAAAAGTTGTCCTCAACTCTACCTTGGTGCCTAACTCCTACTGAACGGCTCTCTAGAATCGTGAAGTGAACTATGTACCTCTGTCTGAAATGATAGATACTGTATACCATGGAGGCGAACAATCTCTCTGATATAAATCTCAGTCAACCTCTCCGATGAATATGTAGTCAGTACCGGAATGAAATGGGCTGATTTGGTCAGCCGGTCCACAATCACTCAAATAACATCATGCTTCCTCAAAGTCCGAGGATGTCTAACCACAAGGTCCATGGTGATCCGCTCCCACTTCCATTCTGGAAGTTCAATCTGCTGAAGTAACCCTCCCGGTCTCTGATGCTCACATTTGACCTGCTGAAAGTTGAGACACTTGGCTACAAACTCTGCTATATCCTTCTTCATTCTTCGCCACCAATAATGCTGTCTCAGATCCTGGTACATCTTCGTGGTACCCGGATGGATGGAATGCCGCGAACTATGGGCCTCCTCAAGAATTAACTCTCGAAGCCCATCTACGTTGGGCACACAGATACGGACCTGCATCCTCATCAGCACATCCTCTCCTATAGTCACATCTCTGGAATCACCCCGCTGGACTCTATCCTGGAGAACTAAAAGGTGGGGATCATCATACTGGCGCTCTCTGATACGATCATGGAGGGAAGATCGAGCAACCACACAAGCTAATACCCAGCAAGGCTCAAAAAGATCCAATCTCACGAACTGACTGGCTAAGGACTGAACATCTAAGGCTAGAGGCCTCTCAGCTGCATGAAGGTATGCCAAACTCCCCAAACTCTCCGCCCGGCGACTCAAGGCGTCCGCCACCACATTAGCCTTCCCCGGGTGATATAATATAGTGATTTCATAGTCCTTTAGCAACCCTAACCACCTACGCTAGCGCAAATTTAGATCCGTCTACCTGAATATGTGCTCCAAACTCCGGTGATTCATAAATATATCACAAGGAACACCATATAAATAATGACGCCATATCTTCAGGGCGTGAACAATCGCAGCCAACTCGAGATCATGAACATGGTAGTTCTTCTCATGGACCTTCAATTGCCTGGACGCGTAGGCAATCACCCTACCGTCCTGCATCAACACCGCTCCCAAGCCAATCCTCGAAGCATCACAATAAACTGTATAGGATCTGGAACCGGTAGGCAAAACAAACACAGGAGCTGTAGTTAGGGCTGTCTTGAGCTTCTAAAAACTCTCCTCACACTCCTCCGTCCATATAAAAGGTGCACCCTGTGGGTTAGTCTAGTCATAGGCGCTGAAATGGATGAAAATCCCTCCACAAAACGGCGATAATACCCAGCCAAACCAAGGAAACTGCGGATCTCAGTAGCTGAGGACGGTCTGGGCCAACTCTGAACCGCCTCCACCTTCTTCGGATCTACTTTGATCCCATCCGAAGACACCACGTGGCCTAGGAATTCCACAAAGTCAAGCCAAAATTAACACTTAGAAAACTTGGCATACAACTTCTTCTCCCTCAATGTCCGAAGCATGGTCCTCAAGTGCTTCTCATGGTCCTCCTGGGAGCTAAAATATACCAGAATGTCATCAATGAACACAATGACGAAAGTATCAAGATAAAGCCGAAATATGTTGTGCATCAAGTGCATGAAGGCTGCTGGGGCGTTGGTCAGCCCGAATGACATAACAAGGAACTCATAGTGGCCATATATGGTCCTGAAGGCAGTCTTCGGGATATCCGGTTCCCGAATCTTCAGTTGATGATAACCCGAATGTAGATCAATCTTAGAGAACACTCTAGCACCCTGTAACTGGTCAAATAGATCATCAATGCGAGGCAATGGGTACTTGTTCCTCACTGTCACCTTATTCAACTGTCGGTAGTCAAAACACAAACACCTTGAGCCATCTTTTTTCTTCACAAATAATACCGGAGCGCCCCAAGGTGATACACTGGGCCTGATGAATCCTTTCTCAAGCAACTCCTATAACTGTTCCTTCAACTCCTTCAGCTCAGGAGGATCCATGCGATAAGGAGGAATGGAAATGGGTTGAGTGCCCGGCAACAAGTCAATGTCGAAATCAATGTCTCTATCAGGTGGCATACCCGGAAGATCAGCTGAAATACATCAGAATAGTCTTTGACAACTGGAGCTGACTCCACTGTAGGGGCCTCGGTGATAACATCTCTCACATAATCCAAATATGCATCACACCCCTTCCCAACCATCGCTAGACTTAAGAAAAGAAATAACTCGGCGGGGAGTATACTCCAAGGAACCTCTCCACTCTAACCTCGGAGATCCTCGCTTAGCCAGCGTCACGGTCTTGGCGTGAAAATCAAGAATAGCATAATAGGGAGATAGTCAATCCATACCCAATATAACATAGAAATCTACCATACTGAGTAGTAGCAAATCAACTCTGGTCTCAAAACCACTGATAGTAATCAAAAATGACCGATATACGCGGTCCACAACAAGAGAATCTCCCACCGGAGTAGAAACATAAACAGGGGAACTCAAAGAGTCCCGGGCTATCCCCATATGTGAAGCAAAATAGGAAGATACATATGAATGTGTAGAGCCTGGGTCAAATAAAACCGATGCATCCCTATGACAAACAATACCTGTAATGACTGAATCTGAAGCAATGGCCTCGGACCGGGCCGGAAGAGCATAGTACCTGGCCTGGCCTGGCCTGGCCTGGCCTCCCCCTCTAGGGAAACCTCGACCTCCCCGACCTCCATCTCGAGCTACCTGAGGTGGTGGGGTAGCAGCTGGGGCTGGAAGAATAGCTGGACGACCTGGAGGAAGGCGTGGAGCCTGATAAATCTGAGGGGGTGAACCCCTAATAAGTCTGAGGTGGTGCACTCATCCCTGCTCTAGGGCAATCCTTGATCATATGCCGAGGGTCACCACACCCAAAATAACCCATCTGAGGACGCAATGGCTGCTGCTGACTCTGAACTGGCCTGCTGGACAGGCCAGTGATAGCACCTCGAGCTGGAGGCACCTCACTGGTGGTGCATAATAAGGCTCCTGAGGTCTAGGAGGAGCTGGAATACCGCTGGTTGCTGGAAGAGCTAAATGAATGGGGCGGATCACAAAACCCTTACCATGGCGTGCTACATGTTTACGAACTCCTGAAAAATGACCCGTCTCTCGAGACCTCTTGGCCTCCCTCTCCTCTCTGTCCCAGGCCAACATACTCTCAATCCTCCTAGCAATGCTCACGGCTTGCTGGTAAGTAATATCTGTCTCCAGCTCTCTGGACAAGCTAGTACGAATGCTGGGATAGAGCTCCTCAATAAAACAGCGGACTCTCTCTTTGAGCCTAGAAACCAAAGTTGGTGCATGTCGTGCCAAGTCACTGAACCGGACTGCATACTCTGACACGATCAAGGTACCCTAGCGTAGCTACTCAAACTCTGCACGCCAAGCATCCCTGAGACTCTGAGGGACAAACTTGAGCAAAAACATCTCTGAAAACTGAGCCCAAGTAAGTGATGCTGCCTCGTCTGGACTACTAAGCTCAAATGCACGCCAACACTAATAAGTTGCTCCTCTCAGCTGGAAAGTAGTGAAAGAGACCCCACTCGTATCCACAATTCCCATGGTGCAAAGGATACAATGACACCCTTCCAGAAAAACCCAGAGCGTCATCTGAAGCCAATCCACTTAAATCAGATGGGTGGCACTTCTTGTACCTCTCAAGACGGAGCTACTCAGACTCAGATACAGCTGCTCTGGCCTCAGGCTGAACTGGGGATGCAGGAGGCATGATATACTCTGGGACCTGCCCTATATGAACCCTCTGCTCAGGAGTACGGGCTGCAGAAGTCTGTGTCCCTCCCCCGTCCTGGGATGTAGTTGGGGCTATCGGGAGTAGTCCCGCCTGAGACAGATACTGAAATCACTAATGAACTGGGACAAAGTCTCCTGGAGTTACAGTAGGGACCTCCTCTGCCCCTCCAACTGTAGCTGTTGGGGGCTCCTCTGTCTCTGCTCTGGCCTGTGCTCGGGCCGCACCGCGTACTCGCCCCTTACCCCGGCCCCTGCCTCTGGTGGCTCTGACAGGGGGCTCGGATGCCTGGTCATCAGTACGTCCAATACGGGTACGAACCATCTGCAAACAAGAATAGAATAGAATTTAAGAATTCGATGACGGTAACCAGCACGATAAGGAATTCTAAAGAATTTGATTGTTCTTAACAGTTACATAGCCTCCCGAAGATAGATACGGACCTCTCCGCACTGATCCGCAAGACTCTAATAAAACGGCTTGTGATGTGTTGACTCCTATGAACCTAGACGCTCTGATACTAACTTGTCACGACTCAATTTACCCTCTGAAAGATATCGTGACGGCACATAGTCTCTATGACTAGGTAAGCCTAGAAATATGCGGAAAACAACAGAATCAATAAAATAAAGACAAAAAGGATATCAACTAGATATAAGGTAGCTACCTAGCATATACAGTTTGTACTTCCCAAAACCCGGAATGTCACCAACATCACAAGCTAAACTCTGTGGTTCAATATACAAACTGGAAATGAAAGTGTAGTCTCATATACGAACTATAACTATACTAAGATAGGAGGGGGGACTCAGAAGCTCTGCGGACACTGTAGAAATACCTCAAAGTCTCCCGAAGATCTACTACTTTACTGACTCCGGAACGGTGCGCTGGAACACGGGTTTGCACATGAGAAAACATGCGCAGAAGGGCGTGAGTACTCCACATTCGGTACCCAGTAAGTGCCAAGCCTAACCCCAGTCAAGTAGTGACGAGGTCAGGTTACGGCTCTACTGAGTTTGCAAAAATAAACAGATATAATTAATATATAAGTAAAAACAGTAATAATTAACAGGAAGTAAAGTGAACCGGAAAGAATGAAGTAGTAAACCTCAGTTCTGCAGAACATATAAATCAGTAGATAGTCGTACAATGCAATACAAGGGAAAGTCTCAGGTCTCGGCCCGCAGTCCCAATGTAAATATGCAGTGCAATGCGAGGGAAAGTCTCAGGTCATAGCCTGCAGTCCCAATGTAAATATGCAATGCAATGCAAGGGAAAGTCTCAGGTCATAGCCCGCAGTCCCAATGTAAATATGCAGTGCAATGCAAGGGAAAGTCTCAGGTCATAGCCCGCAGTCCCAATATAAATATGCAATGCAATATAAGGGGAAGTCTCAGGTCATAGCCCGCAGTCCCAATATAAATATGCAATGCAATGCAAGGGAAAGTCTCAGGTCATAGCCCGCAGTCCCTATGTAAATATGNCCAATGTAAATATGTAATGCGAGATGTATATCAGATATAGCGTAATTCAAAAGTTTGGGAAAACATTTGGCAAATATAGAGGAAAGGTACTTAACCCAGTTTCAAGTAATAGTAACGAGTGGAAAATCAGGTAAAATCGTTGGACTTGATAGAATCTTAAGCCACTACTCAGTTAAACCAATAACAGAAGTAATAGGAATTGAAGATGAAGTATTTCATAAAAGGAAACGATGGATTTAGTGAGAATACCCCGTGCACATACTCGTCACCTCATGTACACGGGGTTTTTTTTTGTCAAAAATCAGTTATAAATGCCTAAGGGAATTTCCCAACACAGAGTTAGGCAAGCCACTTACCTCGACTGTGCTAATCAACCAATAATCACGCTCTTGCCACGAGTATCCAACTCCGGGTGTCCCAAATCTATTCAATTTGATTGCATAATGTAAATATCATTTCAATAAATCAAAATAACTAATAAATTCAAAGTTAACACGCGAAATTATGAATTTTGACCAAAACACCCCTCGGGCCCACGTCTCGGAATCGGGTACAAGTTATATTTTCCGGACACCCATTCACTCACAAACCCACTCGACCAGAAACATCGAAATCCGATGCCAAAAACCCCTTAAATTTTTAGAATTTCGGTTTGGGGAAGTTTCATCAAGTTCGCATGGTTTTCCCCCCATTTTTTATAATTAAACTAAAGAAAACAACGGGGATTAATGGTCTAACAATGAATTAGTATTAGAAAATGTTACCAATGATCCTTCTCTTCAAAATCCACTGAAAATTGCCAATTCCCGAGCTCTCAACCGATTTTTTTTGAATTATGAAATCAACCCTCGGATTTTTGGAATAAACACACAGGGATCTCGCAATTGCGGTCCCGATCACCGCTCCTGCGGTACCGCACATGCGGAAAAAGCATCGCAGGTGCGGAATTCACTTAAGTCCACTGGGGCCTCACCTGCGGTCGTTTGGTCGCGCATGCGGTTCCGCACCTACGGAACCCAAGTCGCACCTGCGACCACTAGTCAATTCCCTCACCATCGCACCTGCAATCAGCCCTATCGAACACCAGAAGAAGGTCTGGTTCAGCAAGTTGATAAGTTCCAAATTCTCCCGTTAAGCATCTGAAACAACCCCGAGGCCCCCGGGACCTCAACCAAAACCACCAACCAACCCTAATACCTTATTCGAACTAGGTCAAGCCTTAAGAACACATCTCATAACATCAAAATCATCGATTATGCATAGATTCAAGCCTAGGAACTTAGGAAAATTCTAGAATTCACATCCGATGCCGAAACACGTCTAAACTCATCCGAATGACCTAAAATTTTGCACACATGTCATAAAAAACATTACGGACCTGCTTTCGCTCCCGGAAATCCATTCTGAATCCGATATCAGAATCTCACCTATCGGCCGAATTCGCCAAAAATCTAACTTTCGCCAATTCAAGCCTAAATCCACAACCGACCTTGAAAACACATTTCGAGTACACTCCTAACCCCGAAGTCACCCAACGGAGCTAATGGAGTCAACGGAATCCTATTCTTGATCCGTCATCCCACTGATCTAGCTACGATCAGATTTCTAAAGCTAAGATCCACATTTATGGACTATGTCTCCAAAATCACCTCGAATTTCATCACTCAATGCACTGACAGGTTCCAATAACATAATTAGACATGGGAGAAACGGTAAATAGGGGTTCGGGGCGTTAATTCTTATAAAGACCGGTCGGGTCGTTACAAACCCTTAGACAAATTCACCCCGCTTTATGGAGGATCATTATATTGCTTCGATTTTTCATTTGCAATATTGACGGACTCTGTTTCACCCTCAACCACATTAAAGGTTATATAGCCCCTGACTCTACCGAGGTGGGTTGATAAAACTCCAATGTCGGCCCATCAAGGCTTTCATCTCAAGCATTGACGAGGACAAAGATCGGGGTTGGATGGCTCGATTTGTCGAGTGAGGACCTCGGACCTGATTTCGGCTAAAAGCATGTCGTTCCCCAAGAGATGGAACATGAAACGCAAGTATGATATATCAGCTTCTGCATGTTAATGTCACTTCTTCACCTTCTCTTATCGATTTACATTTTTGGTGTAGTTGCTTCCTGGATGCCAGGTGTGGTTCCCCATCTTGAGAGCTGGGTCAGGAGTCTGGTCTCGACCTCAACATATCCTAAGCGCTCATGGCGCGATTTATCAAAGGGACGGTGGAAAGCCAAGAACCATGGTAAGCCTTTTTCTTGTATATAATGATTTGATTAAAACATCCCTCCGAACTTACTCAATTTCTTCTTCTACAGGTCTCAGAAAAGATGCAGTCATGAGGCCCCCATCCGGTGAAGAAAAAACCTCACCTCCTGTTCCAAAGACGTCAAAGGAGAACACGAGGAAAAGGACCTCGACTTCTGAGGTACCAGAGCCTAAGAAGAATGGCTTGTAGGCCAAGAAGGAACATCATTCCCTTGTCTGTGGAGTCGGTTCAACTCCTAAGAGAGGTAGAGGAAGAAGAAGAAGAAGAAGAAGAAGAAGAATAAAAAGAAGACGACTCCGGGATGGTGTCCCAAGTAAAGACGAGTTCCGAGGCCCAAAAGGTCGCCGAGTCGGTAGGAGTTGAAAACATTCTGCCCCGGGCTGATGTGGCTTCGGGAGGAGATGTGGGTGAAGTCCCCGAGCTAGAAAAGGCTGATGCTGCCTCACCTCGAGGTGATAAGATAGCAAAAACGGTCGTGGAGGCCGGTCTCGAGGCTCCTCGAGATGGAGAGAACGCCCCAAGAGACCAACTTGGGGTAATAGAAATTGGAGACTCTCCGTTACTTCCTTCATTTTCTGAGGAGACGATTCGGGAGGCTCAAGCCGTGAAGACTCCTTACATAGAAGGAGCCCACGAAGGGAAAGACCCTTTCCGTGGTTATTTTACTCGGGTCAAAGATACTACTGGCCTTAGTGACTTAGAGATTCCGAGGAAGAGTTCGAGTGGAACTTCTTCGAGTTTCTGATTGACCAGCTAGTTTCCTACCTAGATTGTCAATCGCGGGTGCAAACGGGCAATCATTATCTTGATCCCGGAGGATGCACAAGTTTTTGCCACCTCCGTAGAGGTGTCTAGCTATCTTCAGGACCTGTTCACGGAGAGGACCAAGCTCTGATGGACGAGGTAGGAACACCGTGTCTCTTTAATGAGGCCCAGCAGGATTTAAATCGGCTAATCCCCAACTCCTTTTTGTCAATATTGGTTTCCATACTTGTGTTTTTCTCTTCTTGCCTAATTCTTTATCTTCTATTTGTGTAGGCCTCGGCGCTTCATCATGAAGCCTTCTCTAGGTCTCAAGGAGAACTGAGCCGGTACAAGGCCGAAATTCAAGGGCTCATTAAGGAGAAAAACGCCCTCAAGCTTCTAAGTGAGCAGAAAGAAGAAGAAACTAAGGACATTCCAGCTGAGTTAGCTGTGGCTCAGAAGGAATAGAGCGACCTGACTGAGCAAGTAATAAGAAGCTTAGAAGTTTATGGTATCGGTTCGGGCATGATGGCTAACAATTCGATCTCACAGGTCCAACTGAAGCTCGAGATAATCGGGCAACTTCATGAATAAGTAGATGCGGTGAAGGCGGAAACCATAACATGGAAGCAGAACATGGACCGTCTTGCCTCATAGAAAGAGGCTGCTCGAGCTCAACTAACCTCGCCTGATGTCAACTCCAAAGCTTGAAAGATAAAAACTTGGTGCAAGCCAAGAAAATCGAGGAGTTCCGGACCAGTTAGTTTTAGTAACCTCCGATCGGGAGAAGCTGGTCACGGAGCTTGAAGTGGCCAAATCTGAGGCTGAGATGGCCAAGGTCGCTGCTGAAGTAATCCTAGATGTTTAATGGTCCGACTCGGAAGCTTCTCAAGCTCGAGCCAAGGAATTTGTCGATGCTTCTAAAAGTCAAGCGTATTGGGTGGCCGAGCATGTCAAGTTCCAGTTTTGTAGGGAGACTCTCAGGGAGATCCATGCTCGTGGCTTCGATCTTACTGTCGAGATTGAAAATACCAAAGGGCTTGAAGCCGAAGCTGAAGCATTAGCCTATCCTGATGACGACGACTCCGAGAGCATGAGTGGGTCTGAGAGCAGAGAAGACCTCGAAGGTAAAGATGTTGCTCAGTGGAGAAGATTAGGCACATAGGATTTTTATTTTTATATTTGTATAAAATCACGATCGGGCCACGTTGCCCTTGTAAATAACTTTCTGATATATATAAAGATATTTTTTCCTTTTTGCTTTGTCTTTACTTTATTTCTGCCTTATGAAATTTTTGTTTCATTTATGACTTATGAGATTGTATTCATAAGTTCGAAGCTTAGGCAATTTGACCGGACTAGTATAGTTTTTACGATCGAGTGAGTGCTTGCTTGAACTCGAAGTAAGGTAACCTGTAGGTTTTATTTGAGTGTGCACAATCTTCTCAAACTCAAATAAAAAATCGGCCCTTAGGTTTTTGTATTGGACCGATATGGCCTTTGTAAAAATAATGTTTATGGATTTTCCCCCTTTTTCGGCCTAAAGAGTTTTTTGTCATTTGTATAAAATCCGTAATGCCTTAGCACGAAGTAAGGAATTGTTTGAGGGTTTGAACAATTTGGTACTCATTAGAGCTTTCGAGGCTTGATATCATTGAAGCCCTTTATAATTTTTCCGAGGTAGCCTTTTTAACCGGTTTATGAAAATATTCGAAGGCCTGTTTTATTACGAAATTCGGACGTCTCCCAACCGTGTTAATTCGGTCATAGCCTTTTATTTGGGACATGCCTCTTAGTCTTATTCTTCCTTTTCACTCCGAGCTTGCCCGAACGGTCAGTCCCCGAGTGGGGTGGTCGTGGCCTATAAAAATTGAGGATTTCCTTTAAGGTCTTATATTCTCGACATTTTAATAATTCGTTCTCATTTGTTTTTCAAATGGCAGTCCCCGAGTGTGGGGTTAGTTGTTTGAACTTTCGTTATAATCGGCCCTTAAGCCTGTTTACACAAAAGATCAAGAGTATGAAATTGTAAAGTAGAAAAAATTTCTAAGGCATGAAATCGGCAAGGAAAAATAGTTCTCTTAATAGATGATTATACATACGTACATGTTCGATGTCAGGCTCGAGCAACCTATACGGGCACGGTTCATTCAACCGTTTGGCCATTACAAAATTTTACCTATTGAGACCCTGCTGTCACGAAGTAATTTCCTTGCAATGAAATTGACATTCGAGGGTAATGCCCCGCAGTATTCGAAGTTGATTGTAAAGAAGCCTCGAATACTGTTGATTTGTTCTAAGTTAGCACGATCAATGGTTTCCTCGTTAAAAACCTTACCAGAAAACCCATTTGGGACAAAACCGGTCTAAGGGAAAAAGAGTGCAACGCGTATTTTCGGATCTAAAGACTTCGTGTTAAAGGATCCATCGTCGTTCCGGATCTAACACCTGCAATGGTTAGTTTGAAATATAAATGAAATTGGAAAAGGTTGTACCTTAACAGTAGTATTGTTATAGGAGTGTTACGTTCCAATAGTTTGGTAACTGTTCGCCGTTCATCGGGCCAAGCTTGTAGGATCCTTTATCTATGATGTCGAGGACCTGATACGGTCCCTCCCAATTCGGACCCACTTTTCCTTCATTCAGATTTCGGGTGTTGAGGGTGACTTTTCTTAGCACCAAGTCCCCGATTTTAAAATTTCAAAGATTGGCTCTTCGATTGTAGTACCTTTCGATTCGCTGTTTTTGTGCGGCCAATCAAACGAGGGAGGCTTATCATCTTTCGTCCAATAGTTCTAGGCTTGTCTTCATGGCCTCATGATTCGATTCTTCTGTAGCGTATCAGAATGTGAGGCTAGGTTCCCCGACCTCGATCGGGATGAGAGCTTCAGCACCATAAACTAAAGAGAATGGTGTTTCCCCCGTACTCGACTTTGAAGATGTGCGGTACGCCCAAAGAACCTCGGGAAGTAGCTCTCTCCACTTTCCTTTAGCATCGGTCAGTCCCTTCTTAAGATTTTGGATAATAGTTTTCTTGGTCGATTCGGCTTGTCCGTTTCCACTGGGGTGATAGGGTGTCGAAAAAATTCTTTTGATCTTGTGATCCTCGAGAAATTTAGTCACTTTGATGCCGACGAACTGCTTTCCATTATCACACACAATCTCGGCAGGCATCCTGAATCGACATATAATGTGGTCCCAAATGAAGTCTTCCTTTTCTCTGACTTTCTCGAAAGCCTGTGTTTCAACCCACTTAGAAAAATAGTCAGTCATAAATAAAATAAATTGAGCTTTACCTGGAGCCGAGGGAAGAGGACCGACGATGTCCATTCTCCATTTCATGAACAGCCAAGGAGATAAGATCGAGTGGAGCTGTTCCAGGGGCTGGTGAATCATTGGTGCATACCTTTGACATTTGTCGCACTTTCGAATGAACTCTTTTTTAGCCTTTTCCATATTGACCCAGTAGTATCCTGCTCTGATGACTTTGTGAACTGATGATTCGGCACCGGAATGGTTTCCACAAATGCCTTCATGAATCTCCCGTACAACGTAGTCTGTATCTCCTGGTCCTAAACATATTTCCAACGGTCCATCGAACATCCTCCTAAACAATGTTCCATCCTCGGACAAAATAAACCGTAGCCTTTGTTCGTAGAGCTCTTGACTCTTTTGGATCCAATGGGAGCTTCCCGCTCTTTATGTATTCTATATATTTGTTTCTCCAATACAGGTTAGACTTGTAGAGTTTATTTTGCCGTGGCCTTCTTCGATCACTAATCTTGAAAGTTGTATGACAATCCCTGAGTTAAGTTCGACATCTTCGACCGATGACCCCAAGTTTGCAAAGGCGTCGACCTCACTGTTCTGTTCTTGAGGTACATGCTGTAAGGTTCATTCTTTAAACCGATGTAAAGTTACCTGTTTCTTATCCAAGAATCTTTGCATTCGGTCTTCTTGGACTTCGGAAGTCTTGTTGACTTGATTTACCACGAGGAGGGAGTCACATTTGGCCTCGATGATTTCTGCTCCCAAGCTTTTAGCCAACTCGAGACCTGCAACCATGGCCTCATACTCGGCCTCATTGTTAGTTAACTTTGAATTTTTGATGGATTGTCTAATTATATTACCCGTGGGTGGCTTTAAAATGATGCCCATCCCGGACCCCTACACGTTTGAAGCGCCATCCCTGAAGAGGGTCCACACCCCCGATGATGTACCTCACTTTAATAATAGTTCTTATTCAACCTTGGGTACGAGGGCTCGTGTGAAGTCGGCCATGAAGTCTACCAAGATTACAGACTTGATGGTCGTTCAGGGTCGATACTCGATATCGTACCCACTGATCTTGATGGCCCATTTGTCCAACCGACCTGAAAGTTTGGGTTTGTGAAAAATATTATGAAGGGGATAGGTAGTTACAAAACATATTTGATGGCATTGGAAATACGGTTTTAATTTCCTAGAAGCGCTTCTTAAAACAAGCACTAATTTTTCGAAGTGTGGATATCGGGTTTCGGCCTTGCCTAAGTTCTGACTGACATAATAAATAGGGAATTGTGTACCTTGTTCCTCTCTAACTAGGACTCCACTTACCGCTATTTTCGAGACTGCCAAGTACAAGTAGAGTTGCTCGTCCGCTTTTGGGGTGTGAAGCAACAGCAGGATTGATAGGTATAATTTTTGATCCTCCAGGGCCTGGTAGCATTCCGGAGTCCATGAAAAGCTACTCTTCTTCTTAAGCAGTGAGAAGAATCGGTGACTTCTATCTGAAGACCTCGAAATAAATCATCATAAGGCGGCTATGCGCACCGTTAACCTTTGTACGGCCTTGACGTTATCTACGCCCGTGATTTACTTGATGGCTTTGATTTTGTCGGGGTTGATCTCGATTCCCTGATTTGATACCATGAAGCCGAGGAACTTACCCGAGCCGACCCCGAACGCACACTTCTCCGGGTTGAGCTTCATGTTGTATTTTCTACATATATCGAAAGTCTCCTGCAAATGTTTCAAATGGTCATCTGCTCGCAGGGCTTAACTAAAATGTCATCAATATAAACTTCCATTGATTTTACGATTTTTTCTTTGAACATTCAATTTACTAGGCGTTGATAAGTCGCGCCAGCATTTTTTTGTCCGAACGACATTACATTATAACAATAAGTGACGTATTTAGTGATGAAAGAAGTCTTTTCCTGGTCCTCTGGCTTCATCTGTATTTGATTGCACCCGGAGCAGGAGTTGAGAAAACTGAGAATCTCATGGCCGGCCGTGGAATCAATCATATGAACGATATTCGGCAAAGGAAAAGAATCTTTAGGGCATGCTTTGTTCAAGTCTTTATAATCTATGCACATTCGAAGTTTATTTCCCTTTTTAGCGACTACCACTATGTTTGCTAACAATTCGGGATATTTTACTTCCCGAATGAACCCTAAATTGAGAAGTTTGGTTACCTCATCCTTGATGAATGCATGCTTAACCTCGGATTGGGGACTTCTTTTTTGTTTTACTGGTCGAAACTCCGGGTCCAAGCTCTATCGATGGGTGGTGATGTCCGGTGAGATCCCTGTCATATCGAGGTGGGACCAAGAAAAGCAATTCATGTTATCTAAAAGTAATTTAATGAGTTTTTTCCTAAGCTCAGAAATTAACCCCGTGCCCGGGTATACCTTTCGTTCGGGCAGGTACTCGATCAGTATGACTTGTTCCAGCTCTTCGACCGTTGATTTTGTGGAGTCGAAGTCATCAGAAACTATGAAAGATCGGGGAATCCAATGCTCATCATCCTCGTATGCACCCTGCTCCTCCGATTGGGTCGAAGTTGGTACTTGTGGTTGCTATTTGGCCCCTTGTTTTCCCTTCAAATCTGATTCTTTTGTTGATGATATTTCCGATACCGGTATCACTTCGTCGACTGCGTATATTTCCTTAGAGGCAAGTTTCTCTCTGTACACCGGTTTGACTCCCTCCGGTGTCGAGAACTTCAGAACTTGGTGGAGGATTGAGGGTACTACTCTCATATTGTGGATCCAAGGTCTTCCGAGAAAGGCGTTGTACCTCATGTCACCCTCAATCATATGGAATTTTGTCTCTTGGATGGTCCCGGACACGTTTACTAGCAAGAGAATTTCTCCTTTGGTGGTTTCACTTGCCATGTTGAAACCGTTAGAACCCGGGTTGCAGGAACAATTTGATCTTGTAGGCTGAGCTTCTCTACGACCCTTAATCGGACGATGTTGGCCGAGCTACCTGGATCAATCAAAACACGTTTAACCTGAATTTTTTTCATAATAACATATATTACCAGTGCGTCATTGTGGGGTTGTGATATCCCCTCTACATCCTCGTCGTTGAAAGACAAGGTCCCTTCCAGTACATAGTCCTAAGTTTGCTTTTCCCTTGTGATTGACGCCTTGGTGCATTTGAATACGGGTCCCTATGGAATGTCGACCCCACCGATTATCACGTGAATCACATGTTGTGGCTCTTCTTGTTCATTATTCCTATTTGCATCCCTGTCTATGAAATGGTTCTTAGCTCGGTCACTCAAGAATTCTCAAAGATGAACCTCGTTAAACAGACGGGCTACTTCCTCCCTTAGCTGTCTGCAGTCCTCTGTTTTATGGCCGTACCATGGTATTTGCACATTTGATTAGGATTCCTCTGTGATGGATCAGTCTGTAGGGGTCGAGGCCACCTTGTATCTTTTATCCGCCCAATAGCCGATATAATAGATGATGTATCAATGTTGAAGTTATATTCCAATAGCTGTGGTGATTCTGTGGGCTTGACAGTTCTATCAAAACCACTCTACTCATGAGACCTCGAGAGCTCTGTCCTCGATCATTTCTTCGATCATTTCAAATGGGGTTGTGTCCAGGACCGTTATTTCTCCTTTCTCCACCGTATGGTTGATATAAATCTCGGTTTGATCGTGGTTCTCTGTCGATGTCTCTCTGTATTCTGCCAATGGGCCTGTTTGGATCAACAAAAAAATGGAAAGAGTTCCCAACTGATCATCGTCGATCCTAATTTTTCACTGGTACCGATTATACACATCCGCCCAGGTCACTGCTGAATTTTCGATTAAATTCTGCTTAAACTGTCGTGAAGCCACTGAACTTCGCACGTTCAATCCTTGAGTAAAGACCTGGGCGGACCAGTCATCTATGATCGGGTTTAGGTCCATACGCTCCATCTGGAACCGAGATACGAACTCTCTAAGCACTTCGTTGTTTTTCTGCTTCATTTTGAAGAGGTTCGATTTCCTAGTCTCGGCCTTTATGGCTCCAGCATGTGCTTTGACGAAGGAATCTACAAGCATGGAAAAGGAATCAATTGAATTTGGCAGCAAATTGTGGTACCATATCATTGCCCCCTTCAATAAAGTTTCTCCAAACTTCTTCAGCAGAACAGACTGAATCTCATCATCCTCCAAATCATTCCCCTTTATGGCGTATGTGTATGAAGTGACATGATCATTGGGGTCGGTGGTCCCATTATATTTTAGAATTTCTGGCATGCAAAATTTCCTTGAGATGGGTTTAGGAGCCGCACTTGGGGGAAAAGACTTTTGCACGAACTTCTTCAAATCCAAACATATCAGGAATGGAGGTGCCCCAGGAATCTGATCAACTCGGGAGTTATTTGTTTCTACCTTTTTGTCATTTACCTCAATCTTCTTCTCCCTTGATTCAATTCGCTTTGTGAGCTTTTCGAGCATTTTCATAATGGAGGGGTCAGTCACAGATTCGTTGGCGTTTTACCTCTCCGGTATTGGTTCTGCCTTGTGAACAACTTCCAGTGAGGGCTTGGGTTCGGCTCTCTCGGAGCTCGATTCTGTTTTTAAAGTTGCACTATGGCAGCTTGTTGGTCCTGCAACATTTAAAATATTAATCGAAGGCTGACTCCGCTGTCTTCGCTACCCTGTGCATCTTGACCGGCTAGTCGAACGTCTATGCGAATGTTATTTTCAAGGTCGACGCCCAAAATCAAATTTAGGCCAATGTGGGAATTGGCATCGACGGGGTCTGCAACTGGTACTCCCTCGACGCCAACCTGAGGTAATTCGATCCCTGGGGCGGCTATATTGTCATTTCCCTATGAAAACCAAGGTTATTATTGGCGTGTGTGGGTACTGTTTGAGAGTTCGACATGCTGACCCTGAAATCAAAAGCACTTACGAGAACAAGCGTAAAGCAGTGTGTGTTATGAGAATTATTACTAAGCAACAACTATTATCCTTAGCCCCATGGTGGGCGCCAAACTGTTTGCTCTTAAAATCGGATAACAATTAAACTTATAACTGGTTTTAAGGATATGTGATTTCACCTAGCACAAATTGATAAATGTGACGATTAATGCTAATAATTAAGAATAAAATAAAGCAAACCAGTATAAAATGTAACTTGGCCCTTGAGCTAGATCGCTCTCGAACCGGCTGAGAATGTAGTTAAGTGATATAGCTGAACTGAAGAACAAGAGGAAAGACTATTGTATTGATTTGTTATGCGAGAGTTAAATGATTAAAAATGATAAGAACCTCTCCCCCCTTTATATAGTAGAGGAATACCACTTATGGTACAGTTCTAATTACAGAAGGAAATCTCATGATTAGCTAAATAATCATTCTTGATTTGATCCGTTCCGAGATTTTCGCCACGATCCCCGATCGGTTAAGGATATCTCGGCATTCCGTTAGTATGCTATCTTTGGTCTTGCTCGATGTCCATCCTGTCAGGTCTCGATCATTACTAGTCTTGATCTTGATTGATACTTTGAATCCCGAGCTTGATACCTCATCTTCATGTCTCGGTACGATATAATATGGGGTCGATCCTCAACCCACCATCCTGGTCTCGGTTAATCAATAAAATCGGGTGAGCCCAATTTTGACCATATACACAGAATAACATAACTAACTTAAAAAATGATTAATGTGTGGCATATGGAATAGTCCCCAAATGAAATAGTGAGATGGGACCGGACAAGATTTGTACAATCTGACTGAGCAAAGAAGGAGCGGTGTGAAATATCTTGTGCTCGGTGTCTCGTAGTATGTTTGGCCAAGCTAATATCAACTTATTTTGAAATTGTTTTTTTTAAAATACTTCTTAAAAAATTATTTGTAGGCATATAAATTTTATTAAAATTAAATCCATAAAATAATTTGGATTATATTTTAAAATTCAATATTTATTGGTCCAAATAAATATTATGGGCTAATATAATTGAATTAATTATATAAGTACATATAAATTAAATAAATAAGCCTTAATTCATTGGACTAGCCCATTTAATTGGGCTAAAGTGATGAGCCCCTTCATTAAGCCCAAGATGTCATCTTCCTAGAGGCCCAGTTTGGTGCCACGTGTCATATGACGTGGCACACCAAGTCAAGCGGAAGAGCCAATAGGATCATGACATGTGTCAAAATGACAAGGCATGCCAAATCAAATTAAAAGGCCAATGAAATCGCGCCACTTGTGCAAGTGACATGTTCTAGCCAATCAAATGTGGCCTTGTCACTCTTCAATCTGATTGGTTGGAAAAAGTTTATTCTTATCATAACTCTTCCCTCCCACAACTATAAATAGGGGTCTTCATAACTCAGAAAAGACACCAGAAGTTATAACAAGAAGCAAGCAAGAGCTCGTGGATCAAACACTACAAATTCCTCCACAAGTTTCAAGTTCAAGAAATCAAGTTCAAGCTCGAGAACGAAGAACAAATCAAGTTCAAGCTCAAACTCAAGAACGAAGGACAAATCAAGTTCAAGTTCAAGCAATCAAGCTCAAGCTCAATAACAAGAACATTGTTCATGGCAACAACTACATATTCAAGATTAAGCTCGAATATCCTTGAATTTATTTACTATAGGAAAGAAGAATCAGAGGATTCATAGAGATTGTAAACTCAAATTATTTGAAATCAAATACTACGATTGTTGCAATATTTTTCGGTCTTGATTTTATTTTCTCAACGCAATTTATTGTCTATAAATTATGGTACGCCTAGTGGGACAATCTCTACCTATCATTTCAACTTTTCAATCACCAAAGTTCAAGAACATTGAAATGACTTCAAAGAAAATTAACTCCAGTTCAACTTCCACCAAGGCTACTAATTCCAGCTTCTACGCTGATGTGGAAAGCATCCTCGATATTACCTTTGGAAGCTTTGGACCAGTTACGAGGAGCAAAGCAAGCTCGTTAGGAAAAAAAGCACCCCAAGTGTTGTCCGCATCAACCCCTATTTTCAGATCTTCATCCTTAAAAGGATCAAAATCTTCCACAAACCCACCCAACGAAGGAATCGATGTTGCTGAAAAGATCAAGAAAACTCTTGCTCTGCTTGACCACTCCGGATCCAAGAACTTTGCTATGAAGGAAGATGATAATGCTTCAAGTGATGGATCCTCCCCACTTACACCGCATAGCGTGAGACATTATAGAATCAATGTGTGTGACAATCCATGCTACTCCCCATCATCTACAACAATCATGCAAGCCATGGTGACAAACACTTCATATGTGGAAGAGCAGTTGGCAAACTTGACGGAAGCAATAGCTGCCTCGACCAAGTGCATGCAAAATCAAGATGCAAGAATTGACAAGCTAACAGACAGGGTGAGAATCTTGATGGAAGAAGAATCAACCCATGCACCTAGCAAGCTCCCAGAAGTTCCAGAGGATTCTCTCCCAAGAAGAGTAACATCCTCTAAGGTTATCCAAGTCTCATCTGAAGGGATGATTTCCATCGATCAACTGAAAGAGTTCATTGAAGGAACTATTAAGAATAAGTATGAAGTTGCTACCAAGTCCTCCCTTACATACGCAAAGACATACACTCCAAGGATCGATATGTTGAAGATGCATGTTGGCTATCAACCTCCAAAGCTTCAACAGTTGGATGGTAAAGGCAATCCAAAGCAATATGTGGCGCACTTTTTTGAGACATGCAACAACGCTAGGACTTACATAGATTACCTCGTCAAACAGTTTGTCCACTTGCTAAAAGGAAATGCTTTTGATTGGTATACAAACCTCGAGGCGGGATCTATTGATAGCTGGGATCAACTAGAGCAAGAGTTCCTCAATCGCCTTTATAGCACAAGGCGCACTATGATCATGGTGGAACTAACAAATACTCGTCAATCGTTGGAGGAATGCAAGCCTCAACTGTAAAGACAAGCTTAGTGAAGCTTCTGGCATAGCGATGTGCATCCAAGGCATGCATTGGGTATTGCGACACATCTTGCAAGGTATCAAGCCTACCACATTTGAAGAACTTTCAACTCGTGCACATGACATAGAATTGAGCATAACCTATGCTTGAAATGAAAGGCTAGCCATCTATGAACCTTGCAAAGGGAACGACAAGCAAGAATTCAGAAAATGGAGCAAGTTTATACCAAGATCTAAAAACAAAGAAGCTATGAATATCAACACATCACCTGTGAAGTTCATTACGAAGGTGAGCAAGAAGCAGAATATGAAATCCACTTCGTTTCAAGATAACCCAAGTGGAAAGTTGACTCTAAAAGAAATGCAAGAGAAAGAGTACCCATTTTTGGATTCTGATATGCCAACCATTTTTGAAGAACTCCTCGAGTTAAATCTCATTGAGCTTCCGGAGATGAAGCGGCCAAATGAAGCTGGGAAAACTGATGAACGAAATTACGGCAAATATCATCGATTTGTGAGCCACCCTATGGAGAAGTGTTTTGTCTTCAAGTTCAAAGTTATGGACTTGGCTAGTGAAAAGACGATCGTGCTTGAAGATGAGAAAGCAAGTGAAAATCAAGTCTCTATCGCATTTGTCTCATTCAGTCCAGACGAATTATGTAGTTTTAAAGAAAGTAAAGATGAAGAATTACTATAGAACAACAAAGTTGAAGACGATCAACGTGAGGATGATGAAGGTTGGATGTTGGTGAATCGTCGTAGGCGCCACAAAAAGAGCCCATGAAAAGGATCAATGGAACAACCAACAAGGAAAATAATGGTGAAAAGACTGAGAATATGGAATCTAGTTAAGCATAAGCAAAAGTGGAGGTGCATCACCCTCAAAAACCACGATATCTAGTGACCTTGGAGGATTTCTTGCCATGTTGGTTCCACATGAAGATTTCCCGTGATGGTAGTGAGGCCTCTTGTTGCAATGCTGATAAAGGGGAAGAAAAGAGTGATGACCTACCATTGGCACCATTTTTAGAAAATCTCATCGAGTCTATTCCTCAAAAAGTTAACGCGTGCAAGGAAAAGTTTACGTTGACAAATGACGATCTTCTATCGGGTGACACTCTTCACAATCGCCCATTTTACCTGGCTGGCTAGATGCGCGATGAAAGAGTAAATCAAATTTTGGTTGATGGAGGATCCTCAGTGAACATCTTGCCAATTCGCACCGTGAAAGAACTTGGCATTCCCATGAATGAACTCTCAGAAATTCATGTGATGATCCAAGGATTCAACCAAGGGGGGCAAAGATCCATAGGCGCGATCAGACTGGGAATCACCACTGAAGATATGCAATCAAGTGCATGGTTGCATGTGATCGATGTGAAGACTTCATACAATGTCTTTCTTGCAAGGCCTTGGATACATGACAATAAAGTAGTTCTATATATCTACCATTAATGTTTAAAATACTACGAGGGTGAAGTTGAGAAAAAGATAGTTGCTGATGATGAGCCATTCACCGAGGCAGAGTCACACTTTGCCGATGCAAAGTTCTACTTGAAGAACCGTATTATGAAGGAGCTAAAAGTTGGTGATGGCATTAAAAGTAAGAATGGCGAACCCACAACTAAAAGAGATGAGGTGACTATTGGTAAAGCCAAAGCTGTTACTGAGGAGGTACATCCCAATGCGAATAAATCTCATAGAGGGGATATTGCATCTTATGGAAAGAAATTAAGTCATGCGCTCCAATGTGTCCCTAAAAGGAAGAAAGATGAAGGCGAATCATCTAATCTCCAAATTAACATGCTAAAGGAGTTAACTCTTCCGATAAAATTAATTGAGGCAGAAAAATTGTCCTTGAAGCCGCTTGCAGGGTTTGTAGCCCAAAATCATTTGCAGAATGTGGCACTCCCTACCAAGTGAACAGATGAAGGTTTTGATCCTAACACTTACAAGCTATTTGCAAAAGCTAGATACAATCCCAATAAGCTGCCAAAGTTAGGGAAGCTCCCATCTGAAGTTGCAACGAGGCAACCACGTGAAGGTTTGGGATACAATGAACCGTCACCAGTGCATATCTCTATAAGAAAGGCGAGCAGCAATTATATCACTGTAGAAGACGAATCTGCTACTTCTAACAGGCCTTCAGTCTTTGATCGACTTGGAAAATCAACTGTGATAACTTCCGTATTTGAGATATTGGGTTCATTAAAGAAGCGGAATAGGTTCTAGAGAAATTATTGAAATACAAGAACACCTACTTCGTCCAAAATTCAGAAGATCTCTAAATATTTCCAAAGTTTGGTTCCTTCTAGAATGAAGCGACAAACAAAAGTCATGGTTTCGTGTGATGCGGTACTGAAGGTGAAGCCATACACTGTGGTCTACACTAAAGAATATGATGAAGACGAAGAAAGTGTGGGTTCTTCGTATCATGTTAATTCACAAGGTGAGCATGGTGTTTTATCTCTAATGGAGGATGACGAGAAATTGGACGATGTTTCACCATGTTATCACATATCCTTTAGCGATGGAGACCCTCAAGAAGATGAAGATGCAAAAGATGCTCCCCCAGAACTTGAAGAAGGGGTGAAGGCAACGATTGATGCATTAAAATATGTTAACCCTCGCACTGATGAAGAACCAAGACCCACCTACCTAAGTGCTTTACTAGAAGTTGATGAAGAAAGCACTTATATTGAGTTACTCAAGGAGTTTAGGGATATCTTTTCTTGGAGTTGCAAAGAAATTTCTAGCTTGGGCCCTAAAGTAGAAGTCATCACCTTGCGTTCAAGAATGGCTCTCATCCTGTTAAGCAAGCTCAAAGGCGCTTTAGGCCTGACTTGGTTCCCCTGATTGAAACCGAAGTTAACAAACTCATTGAATCTGGATTTATTTGGGAAGTTAAATACCCAACGTGGGTTTCAAGTATTGTCCCTGTAAGGAAGAAGAATGGCCATATTCGAGTGTGCTCGACTTCAGGGATATCAACAATGCGTGCAACAAAGATGAATTCTCGCTTCCTATTGCAGAGTTGATAATCGATGCTACTACTGGGTATGGGGCAATGTCGTTTATGGATGGTTTGTCAGGCTATAACCAAATTCGCATAGCACCAAAACATGAAAATCTTACTGCATTCCGCACCCCCAAGGGTATTTATTGCTACAGGGTAATGCTTTTTGGCTTGAAGAACGCTAGTACTCTTTATCAAAGGGCTATGCAGAATATTTTTGACGATCTTCCCAACAAAAATGTCGAATGTTATATGGACGACTTGGTGGTAAAATCAAGAAAGTGGGGCGACCACTTGAAAGACTTGAGAATGTTGTTTGAGTTGCTCCGGAAGTACCAACTTAGGATGAATCCATTAAAATATTCCTTTGGAGTTACTTCCGAAAAGTTCCTTGGTTTCATTGCCCGACATCGAGGGATTGAAATTGATCAAGCCAAAGTAGATGTAATCTTGAAAATGCCTGAGCCTCGGGATATTCATGAATCGAAAAGTCTGCAAGGAAAGTTAGCGTACCTTAGGAGATTCATCTCAAACCTTGCTAGGAGGTGCCAACCATTCAATCCCCTTATGAAGAAAGGTGTCCCTTTCAGATGGGACTAAGCGTGTAGCAATGCCTTCGAGAGCATTAAATCCACTTGATGAATCTTCCGATTTTAGAAGCCCCTATACTTGGAACGCTGCTGATACTATATATTTCGGCACAAGAAAAGTCTGTTGGAGCCCTATTGGCCCAAGAAAATAGTGAGGGAAAAGAAAATTCTCTTTACTACTTGAGCAGGATGATGACACTAAATGAGTTGAATTATTCACCAATTAAGAAGTTGTGTTTGGCGCTAGTCTTCTCAATTCAAAAGTTGAAGCACTACTTTCAAGCTCATGTTGTTCATCTTGTTTCTAAAGAAAATCCCATCAAGTTCGTAATGTCAAAAACTGTTCTTAGTGATCGACTAGCGAGATGGTATCTCCAATTTCAATAATTTGAAATTGTGTACATCCCTCAAAAGGCTATAAAAGGACAAGTGTTAGCAGACTTCTTGGCAGATCACCCTATACTTGATGATTTGGATCTAACTGACGAACTACCTGATGAAGACGCAATGGTCATTGAAGTTCCACCTCCATAGATGATGTACTTTGATGTAGCTGCACATTGCTGAGGAGTTGGTGCTGGTGTAGTATTTGTCACTTCTCAAGGTGAAGTTCTACCCTACTCTTTTACGTTGACGCAACTCTGCTCTAACAATGTCGTTGAGTATCAAGCACTAATACGTAGGCTTGAAATGGCTGTTGAAATGAAGCAATTGTAATTGCAAGTCTTTGGTGACTCTCAGTTAGTTGTCAATCAGCTTTTAGGTAGTTACGAGGTCAAGAAACCTGAACTATGACCAGATCATGATTAATCTAAAAAATTAATAGGGTGGCTCGGTGATGTGTCTATTCAGCATGTGCCAAGGAAATAAAATAAGAAGTCTGATGCTTTAGCTGCCCTAGCTTCATCATTAACCCTGCCTAATCAAGCACAAGTTACTGTTTGCCAAAAATGGGTAGTATCGCCGCCAAATGAGACTGAAGATGAATAAAATGAACTCAAGCATCTTGTCGCTGTTTTTAAAGTTGATAAAGAAGAATGGCGACAACCCATTATCGACTACTTATGTTATGGGATACTTCCAGAAAATCCAAGAAGAAGGACTGAAATCTGTCGTCGTGCACCTCGCTTCCTTTACTACAAATATACTCTATACAGAAGGTCATTCGATGGAGTACTCTTACGATGATTAGGGGAAGAATAAGTACTCCAAGCTTTGCAAGAGGCACATTCTGGGGTATGTGGGTCACACCAGTCTGGACCAAAGCTCCACTTCCATATAAAAAGGATGGGATATTATTGGCCAACAATGGTAAAAGATTGCTTGGACTACGCTCGAAGATGCAAGGCTTGTCAATTCCATGCGAATTATATTCATCAACCTCCTGAAGTGTTGCACCCGACTGTTGCATCCTGGGCGTTTGACGCTTGGGGATTGGATGTTGTTGGACCACTGCCAAAGTCCTCTGATGGGCCCCTATACATCTTGGTTGCAACTGACTACTTCTCAAAATGGGCTGAAGTTGTTGGTCTTAAGGAGGTAGCGAAGGAAAATGTTTCAAGTTTCATATTAGTAAACATAATCTATTGCTTTGGCATTACTCGTTACATAATAACGGATAATGGCAAGCCATTCAACAATAGGTTGATGAAAAATATTTGTGATCTCTTTGGCTTCAAGCAATGCAACTCTTCTATGTATAATGTTGCCGCCAATGGTCTAGCCAAGGCATTTAACAATACTCTATGCAACTTTTTAAAAAAAGTCGTCTCTAAATCCAAACGAGATAGGCATGAACGTACGGAAGAAGCTCTATGGGCATATAGGACGACTCACTGCACGCTAACACAAGCGACTCCTTATTCGCTCGTTTATGGAGTCAAAATTGTCTTGCCACTCGAGCGTCAAATACCTTCATTACGACTGGCTATTCAAGAAGGGATCACTGATGAAGAAAATGCTCGACTTCGATTAGCAGAGTTGGAGGCTCTTGATGAGAAGAGGTTGTAATCTCAACAGAGTCTTGAATGTTATCAAGCTCGATTGCCTCGCTCCTTCAATAAAAGAGTTCGCCCGAGATCCTTTCAAGTAGGAGATCAAAACCTTGACATACGAAGACCCATTATTACTTCCCATTAACTTGTAGGGAAGTTCACTTCAAAATAGTATGGTCCATATGTCATACAAGAAACTTACCCAAGTGGGGCTTACAAGCTGGTTGAGGCAGATGGCATGACAATCGGCCATATCAATGGCAAGTTTTTGAAGAAGTATTATCCTTGACGTTGCAACGCCCCTTGACGCATGAGCCTAAATTGCATGTTCCTATACGTCTGGCCCGCATGAGTCAAAATTTTGTGTACGGCCCACGAAAAAAAAGTACACTAGATTGAAAACCTCAAAAGAGGCGGTCTAGGCAAAAGTTAGGACATAAAAAAATAAAAAAAATAATAAGGAAATCACCCATTCTGAACTACGGTATGACTTGATCCTATTCACCGAGGTACGTAGGCAGCTTAGAGTTTAATTCTGAGTTCTGATACATAAGTCCAAAAGATACATAATCCCCAATTATTGTCCGAGTGAAGTACGATGTAGTGTAATTCATTCAATCATCACTTGAAAATCGAGCTGAGATACCATTCTTCTGTTAAACTTTGGATCCCATTTGATTTAAAGGGACAACCCTCCATGATAAATTGGTATGTTCAATGGGACGATTTTAGGAGGATGCCAAGTATTTGCACTGAACCTCAGGGATTCATTATGTCTTCATGTCAAATCTTTAAGTCACCCGGTCTTCAAGTTCTTCGGTCTTCAAGTCGAAATATTTAAGCCTCCAAGTCTTCAAGTTGAGGTCCTCAAACTCGCCGGTCTTCAAGTGGAAGTATTTGAGCACTCAAAGTCTTCAGGTTGAAGCGCCAAAGTCCGCCGAATCTTCAAGTCCATCAAATCCTCAAGTTTTTCGATCTTCAAGTTGAAGTCTGCAAAGTCCACCAAATCTTCAAAGTTTTCCAAGTTTTCAAGATGACATTATAAAGTCCACGAAGTCTTCGAGTTGAAGCTTTATAATTTTCAAATCTTAAGGTGGACGTATGAGACCCTTTTCACTTTAAGTTGGCCTCTTCGTGGGCTTGTCCTTAAAAGGAAATTATAACTTTCCAATCTTAAGTTGGACATATAAGTCCCTTTGCACCTTAAGTTGGCCTCTTCGTGAGTTTTTCCTTAAAAGGAAACTATATTTTTCCAATCTTAAGGTGGACATGTAAGTCTATTAAGGTGGACATGTAAGTCTCTTGAGATTAATCTCTCTGATAGTCGGACTACATAGAGAGTAATCTCTCCGATAATCGGGCCACATTGAGATTAATCTCTCCGATAGTGGGGTCATTTTGAGAGTAATCTCTACGAACGAGTCACATTGAGAATAATCACTCCGATAGTCTAGCCACATTGACAGTAATCTCTCTCATAGTCGAGCCACATTGAGATTAATCTCTCCGATAAGTGAGCCATGAGAGTAATCTCTCCAATATTCGGATCGTGATGAGTACCCTAAGATTGTCTTCATCATGCATGAGTTATCTCGTTAAACAAGGACATATCCTTCTCGCTTGACCTACAAATAAAAGGGAAAAAAAGGTGCAAAATAATAAAAGGAGAAAATTACCTTCGTACTAGTGCTTCCTGATTTTCAAAACACGAAGCGGGGGTGACTTTCTAGTATTGCAATTCGATGCTCAATAAGCGTACGGGTGTGAGGCTTATACAACTGTCAAAATTTGACATTAAAATTCTATTTGGGCGATGTGGGACAAGATTTCGTTCTCATGAAAAGGGAATAAATTGTTTGTAGTTGCCTTTTAAAATTCTAATAGTCATGGCAATGTTCTTAGACAAAAAGGGAGTGCTTTGTCAAGAAAGATGGCAAATCAAGTTCAATAATTAATACAAATCCACGTGACAGAGTGCAACTGTGATCTTGGAATTTAAATTTAATAGCTTTTACACTTCATGTGTTTGAGGCATGTAACAATGATATTTGAAATATAAGTTCGAATACTTTAACATTTCATATGATTAATTCAACCCAGTTCAAGTATACTAATATGAATACTTCAAGCCCAGTTTTCAAAAGTTTAGACATCTTGACAAGTGTTGAAGTAGAGGGCATTTATAGGATTTAAATTTTATTAAAATTAAATCCATAAACTAATTTGGATTATATTTTAAAATTCAAGATATATTGGCCCAAATAAATATTATGGGCTAATATAATTAAATTAATTTTATAAGTATATATAAATTAAATAAATAAGTCTTATTCATTGGGCTAGCCCATTTAATTGGGCTAAAGTGATGAACTCACTTCATTAAACCCAAGATGCCATCTTCTTAGAGGCCCAGTTTGGTGTCACGTGTCATATGATGTGGCACGCCAAGTCAGGAGGAAGAGCCAATAGGATCATGCCACGTGTCAAAATAATAAGGCGTGCTAAATCAAATTAAAAGGCCAACAAAAATGTGCCACGTGTGCAAGTGACATGTTCTAATTAATCAAATGTGGCCTTGTCACTCTTCAATCTAATTGGTCGGAAAGAGTTTATTCTTATCATAACTCTTCCCTCCCACAACTATAAATAGGGGTCTTCATAACTCAGAAAAGACACCAGAAGTTATAACAAGAAGCAAGAAAGAGCTCGTGGATCAAACACTGCAAATTCCTCCACAAGTTTCAAGTTCAAGCAATCAAGTTCAAGCTCAAGAACGAAGAACAAATCAAGTTCATGCTCAAGCTCAAGAACGAATAACAAATCAAGTTCAAGTTCAAGCAATCAAGCTCAAGCTCAAGAACAAGATCATTGTTCGTGGAAACAACTACATATTCAAGATCAAGCTTGAATACCCTTGAATTTATTTACTATAAGAAAGAAGAATCAGAGGATTCATAGAGATTGTACACTCAAATTATTTGAAATCAAATACTACGATTGTTGCAATATTTTTCGGTCTTGATTTTATTTTCTCGGCGCAATTTATTGTCTACAGTATTATTGATGAGAAACAATTTGTGTTTGGCTAATTAATCTGAAAAGTATTTTTTGCGCAACAGTTACTATTTAGCAATCTTTTAAAAACTGGTTCTAAGTATTTTTCTCAAAAGTATAACTATATATTTTTCTTAAAAGTATTTTTCAAAAAATTACTTTTTGGAAGAAATTACTTTTTCCTGCTGCTCAAAAGCTCAAAAACACTTTTTTTTTCTTCTAAAAGCTTGGCGAAATGCCTTAATTTTGAATAAATACACTTTTGATAATAAAAAATATTTCTATCCAAAAAAAACTTGGTCAAATAGGCTATGAATGATGCACCGGCTAATTCCCTGTGCTAGACATGGTGTAGAAATGTGGCCATTTTTTGTGGGTACGTCGCCATTTCTCAAAGACAACCGTACGGTACTCTGATCCCCATACTTCAACCTTTCATCACATAAATAAACAAGAAGTAGTATAATTTATTTAGCGATTTGATTCGCAGAATAAGACTGTATTTTTATAAATATCTGTAGTCAGTAGTCCCCTCACCTGTCTCTAAGGGCATCTTCAACCTTTACCCCTATTTTGGTCCTCAAAATGGGGATTTTCCCATTTTGGGGCAAAATGGGGATGGGGATGGGGACATCTTACTCCAACCACTCCCCAATTTTTTTAAACAAAAAGAGAATATTCTTTTTTATATTCTTCTCTCTCTTCTATATTATATTATTATTTTATTTTTTAATTTCCATTAAATAAATTATTTACCTTGAAAATGGTAATTACAATTATACTTGATTATGTGGTTCTAAAAATATGTGGTCTATTTTAATACCGGTTGTTTAAGCAGTAGATGATGAGTATGAAGTGAGAGAAATGAAATAAAAGTGAAAATAACTAGATTATGCAAATCAGGTGTCGAAGAGTCCAGTCTCGAGGGTGGTCGGGTAGGCCTCGAGGTCGAGCTTGAGAAGCTTCATTAAGGGGTATCGACAAAAATGAAAGAGTGTTGAAGGCCTTAAGAATGGCCTATTTATGATCAATAACAAGTAATAAATGAAGAATAATTCAAGAACACAATAAATGAGAAACAATAATTTAATGAAGCAAATGTAGAGAGTGTTTCTATTAGAGAGCAAGGGATGTTCTTGTTCTTGTATTGAATATCATATATCTTACAAAGTGACAAGGGTCCCCTTTATATATAAGGAGTAATCCTAACATAGTACATGCGTAATTCATGTAAAGAGATATGGATGGTACAACCATTTAATGCCACGGCACGGGCTTGTATTATCTTGTGTGTTTTGTCAGCTTTAACAACGTGCCCTTTACGGATTTCTGCTTTTTTATGTCGACCCTTGATTTGTAGTGCCTCGAGGTTGAGGACTCTCGATTTACCCCTCGATGCCGAGCTCGGGCCTTCGAACCTTCATTTTCATCGAAGTTGCCGTGAAATCGGGCTCTCCGATTTTAGCCGTATAAAGATAGTCTCCGCATTTCTTAGAATGAAGAGATAAGAAATGGTTTCGACCTTTCGCTCCTTCGACACTCCTACTATGACGTCAGTCCCTTCAGAGAATTAAATGATGTGACACGAAAAGCTGTGCAGAGGTCGTTGTCAACACAATTCTCAAGAAGCCCATGAACCCTCACGGGTTTGATTTTCCCGCTTCAAGCTTTCCCAAAGGGACCCTATAAATACTACAATCACTTTCCTTTTCGTAGTTTTGCATCTTCTTCTTCAAACCTTCATATTTCAACTAAGTATTCTCTCTTCTTATCTTCTACCTGCTCACGTTTTTCCCATCTTCTCACTTCAAAACTCTATAGTTACCATGGCAAAGACATCCAAAACGGTTCCAAAGGAGGGGGCTCCTTCTACATCACACCCGTCTAAGGGAAAATAAAAAACCCCTCCTACCATCGGACAATGCATTCCTGGCCCTTTCGACACCATTTCTGACTTTACAATAGGAAAATCTCCTTCTACACCGGGCCGATGTGAGCCCATGTCCCGATACATAATATCGAATATTGAGAGGGTGAAACTTGACTGCCACTGGGGGGAGGCAGACCGAGTAGAGATCCTATGGCTGACGAAAGCATAGTCACGCACAAGGCTGGATTTCTCAGTGTATATACATACCCCTTCACCTTAGGCCCCGTCGATTCTTCTTCTCATCGGTTGACCCGGTGATTCTTGATTTTTGCCACCAATACCGAGTGACACTCGGTCAGATCTATCCTTCTTTTTGGAGGATTGTATATATGTTTCGTCATATTACCAACATGGTCGAGGTAATGACCTTCACCCTTGACCATTTAATCAGATTATATAGCCCTCGACTCTTCCGTGGAGGCCTTATTAAATTGCACCATCGATCCAGTAAGGCATTCCTCGCCTGTATTGACGAGGATAGAGATCGGGGATGGATGAGCCAATTCATCAAAATCAGAACCTCGGACATCATCCTCGTTGACAGAATGCCATTCCCGGAGGAGTGGAATATGAAAATTAAGTACCTTTGAATCGAGCATGCTTTCGCTGTCTCTTTCTCTTTCGACTGATTTTCTTTTAATTGTGCAGCCACTGTTTGGTTTCCCGGTGCGGATCAGGACCTTCCGGGGTGGATCAAAATTTTAGACTCTGATTTCCCATACAACAAACGTGTATGGCGTGAGCTGGCCAGAACACAATGGCAGGCCAAGAACCATGGTACGCTCTTGCTGCTAGTGCTTTTACATTCTTTTGTGAGCATTTCTAATGATGATGCTTTTTGACATAATATACTTGTGCAAGCCTTGGTGATGGCGTGTTGATGAGGCCGCCCTCACCTAGTGAGGAAGAGGCCCCGAAGTCCACCAAAGATAAGAAAAGGAAAAAAGAGGCTCCGGCGGGGTCCCCAATATCAAAAAGGCCAAAGAATCGGAGGCCTAAGACTGATGCCACGGTCTTGTCTTCGACGTTCGCTGAGAGCTTGCGGGCCGAGGAGGAGAGCGACGATGCCTTCCCTTTGGTACAAAGGGAAAAGCGAAGCGCTGAGGCTTTGAGGGCTGTTGAGCGGTCACCTGCTGAGCTTGAGGCGGCCGATGCGGACCTGCTGTTTGTAGATGAGACCCTCGAGGAGGGTTTGGGTGCATTCCGTGATACGCTCATCGGACATGGAACAGTCCGTATTGAGGAGTTCAGGGGGGCTCGCTACTGGAGCTTTCCGAGGTAGGGAAGAATCCTCGATGGAGACCGGCATCACTGGTGGAATTCATTCGGGCCTGTCATTCTCTCTAGAAGAGATACAGGATGCTTAAGTTAGGGGTGTTCCCGGTGCAAAGACCTCTCATGGAGAGGATGACGTATTCAGAGACTACTTAGAGGGGGTAGACGAGGAGACCGGTGTTGATGCCCCAGTTTCCCTCGAGGAAGCCGAGAGGCTCCAAAAGCAGGTGACGTTTGAGAAAAATATACTTATTCTCTGATTTTCTATTCTCATTTTCTGATTTCCATTCTCTGTGTTGCAGGTCAAGAAGTTATATGACCATGCCTTCTCCAAGTTGAAAGATGAGTTGAATCATCGTTGAGAGGAGCTTGAGAAGCTTATGGCGGATTCAGTCGAGCTCGAGGCTTTTTGCGCTCGAAGGGAGGAGGAAATGACCGACCTTCGGGCAAGCTTGGAGAGATCACTTCGGGAGAAGGCCGATTTCTCCAAGAAGGTATGTTAGTACCCATATTCTCACCTTTTATTTGTAACGCTTGGTGTTGATTGACTTACTTTATGCTTCTCAGACTACACAGAAGGACGCCCTAGTAGAGAATCTTCGAGATTAGGTTGCGTCCAAGGACACCGAAGTCATAGGGTTGGCTCGGCTGAGTGATGTCGCGGCTTCGGAAAGGGAGATGCTTCGGGGGAAGCCATCCTCGGCCCAAGATCTTCTCTGAGGTACTCAGGAGGAGGCTGCTGCACTATCTGCGGCCAAGGCCGACGCGAGTGAATATGTCTCCTAGTACAAGAGGGATGTCGCTGCTGCAAATGACCGGGCAAAGGAGATATATGAGAAGGCCGAGCTGAAGCTGACACAGGTAGTTGCCCATGCTCGTGCACAAGCCAAGAGGCAAGACCTATAGGAAGTGAGCGCCAAAGGTGTCGATCTCTCTGCCGAGATTGAAGAGGCAAGGACCCTGGAGGAGGAATTGACGATGCCGAGTACATCGGACGAGGGCTTTGAAAGTGGCTCGGACAGCGGCGGAGGCGTAGAGTATGTTTTCCTCCTTTTTGATTTTTCCTATCTTTTGTATATGGAACCTTTCGGGGAAACCTTTGTAAAGAACACTTCTATAAATATATTTTTTTGAAATTGAACATCTTTTGTCATATTCTTCGCTTCCTCGGGACTCGTACTTGCGATAGGAGATCCCCTCGAGACCGGGCACCTTCTCGAGGCTAGGTCGGCATGCGAGCTTTGATTCCTCGAACCCCCTATGATGGTATCATTCATGTGAGGTGATCGTGAAGTGACCGAGGTGGCCCCACCAGTACACTTCCCCAAATGCTATGATGACTTGTCAGAAATTGAATGGTCTTTAAAGCAGTTGGTTGGCCACCTTTCATTCTATAAATATTCTTGCTTCTCCTTCATTCTAACTCTTGCACATTTGCAAAAACCTCAGATTTTCTTTCAAATTTCTCACTCCTTTTCCATCTTTGCAAAAACGGTTTTCGCTCCTTCCTTTTTACCTCTGCTTTGAGTAGCTATGGCTGCCGTGCCCGAATCTGTTCACCAAGAAGAGGGAAATTCTTCCTCTTCCCCTAGCCTAACCAGTGGTACACCGCGTGTGTATGGTGAGCTGACCTCGTACTGCTTCGTTTCGAAAAAGGACTTTGCTTTAGACAAACCCTTCGATGCCCTGGGCCATCGAGATCATGCCTCGAAGTTCGTTCGGTTGATAGAAGAAAACCACCTCGAGGCTATTAAGAGAGACTGTGGCTGGGGGGAAAATGTGGTGCTGCAGATACCCTCTCAGGCAGAGAATGTCATGACTCGTGTAGAGGGATTCTTGACCGTGTACACGTACCCGTTTACATTAGGCCCCCTAGACCGACTTGTGCTCGAGTTCTGTTAAAGGTACCAAGTCACCCTGCATAGATTCAGCCATCCTTTTGGCGGATAGTGCTGATGATGAGGTATTTTACTGAAAAGGTTGAGCTTGAATTTTCCCTCAGCCACCTCATTAGTCTATATCGGCCTCAGCATTGTCGAGGTATTGTATTATGATGTCAGTCAACGAGGCCTTTTATTGCCAGCGATGACAAGGACCGAAATGGGGGATGGATGAATCTGTTTGTTCGGGTGAGGACGGTCGACATCATTCCAGCGGAGTTCCTGCCTTTTCCTGAAAAATGGAACTTCGAACATTGTCTTTTGTTCTTATCAACTTATAAGAGTTTTTCTTTTTCTCTTTTTCAGTGGTCCCGTGGATTCCCGGGGAGGTCCCCGATCTTGCGTACTAGACTCGAAAGTTGGCAGCTTCCTCGACATATGACGAGCGCAAGTGGCGTGATATCTCGAAGGGCATATGGGAAGCAAAGCACCACGGTATGAGTCGCGTGGTATCCCTTTTGATGAATTTTTCCTTTTGCGTACTTTGATGCCACAGGTTTCGGTGGGTTTTTCGAAATGAGGTCATGCCCCTTTGAGGAGAGGGAAGGCCCGAGGGAGGATAATAATCGAAAAAGATCCTCTATAGATAAGGACATTCTCGATGAGGCGGGGCCTTCTTGGAGTCATAAAGGGGATGCCGTTGCTGAGGAGAGCTTTATATACGTCGGCCATTTGGCTCCCCTGGCAATGATGATTCTTTATCTACGGCTCGGGCCGGGGGACCTTGCGAGGTTTCCGGTTCTGCCAGGCCCGGGACCTCTAATTTCGAAGAAGAGGTTTCCCAAGAGAGAAAAAGCAAGAGTCCTCCACCATCATATACTTCTGCCCTCGAAGGTACTTCGAGGGATGCTCGGGAACAGGGGCCGCCCGTGCCAATTGAGATTTGGAATGGGCATACCCCTATTGAGGGCGATTCAGCTGGGGCCGACGGGGTCAAGCCATTAGATGCATATTCAAATTTTAAGGAGGCCCAACGGCTCTGTTCCGAGGTGAGTTCCGATCGGCCTTGCTGGCTTGTTAGCTATGAATCTTCATTCCTTGAACTGAAGTTTTTCATTTGCAGGTCTTTGACAAACTCAAGGCCGAACTGCTTCAATGTGAGGCTCGATTGCGGGAAGCTTTGGGTAAGAAAAGATCTCTCAAGATTCTTTGCAACAAGAAGACAAAAGAGTTGATACATCTTTGGGTGGAGATGCATCGGAGCCGGATTTGTGAAGGCAACTCGAGCGTCAGGTAATCCTTACCCTGAACGGGTATGTGCCTCCTTTCTCGCTTCTGGGAACTAACTCTTTGGTGCTTCAGTTGCAAGAAAAAACAGAAGCGTTGGAGCACCTTTGGGGCGAGGTCGGGCAAATTAGGTCCGAATGCCAAGCGTTGAAAGCGCAGGTGAGCGTGCATGTTGCGGCCCAAAAGAATGCTTTGGCCAAGGCTGCTGCCCTCGAGATACAACTTCGCAATGCCCGGGAAGATAGTTCAATTCAGCCGAGAAGGATTTTCAAGCTCGAGGTTGATCTTCTAAATACGAAGGTAGAGGTTGTGGACGCTCGGTCTGAAGCTAAGGTAGCTCGAGCGAAGGCCGATAAGAAGGTGGTCGTTTACTTGAAAGACGTTGTTGATGCATGAGTTGAGCTGAGAGGGGATTTCAACAGAGAGAGCAGGGGCAATGAATATGCCAGATGCAAGTCCAGGAGGGAGACCCTCAAGGAGATACATGCTAGGGGATTTGACCTCTCGGAAGAGATAAAGTAGGCCGAGGCGGACGAGATCCACGCCAAGTTTTTCCTTTCTTCTCGAGCTGATGCTGATGCTTGAAGGCCGCTGTGGGAGCTGGTCCGAGGGGCCTTTGAGGGAGCTCGTCCCGAGAGTAGACTAGATTTTATGCTTTGTTGTTTGCATAAGACTCTTGTGGGAGCATTGTAAATATGTATTCGTAATATGAAATATTCTTTGATTTGATTTTCCTGTTGGTAGTTAGCCCGACGAATTGGACTTTGAGATGAAACCCTTGGGGTTATACATTGGCCCTGAGGCTCTTTAAGCTGGTGACGGGCTCTTGTGCTTTAGGTTGGTACGACCTTTAATGTAGTGGGCGACTTGGGCTCTTACGCTTTTTTGGCCCTAAGGCACTTTAGTTAATCGTATCGGGCTTAGTCTTTGAGTCGGGTTTCAACTCGAGCTCAACGGCCCTCAGGTTTTCAAATTGGCCCTGAGACGCTTTGTGTCGGTATGACATGTAGCTGGCGACTTGGGCTCTTACGCATAAGGTCGATACGACTAGCTGGCGACTCGGGCTCTTACGCTTTAGGTCGGTACAACCTTTAATGTAGCGGGCGACTTGGGCTCTTACGCTTTTTTGGCCCTGAGGCGCTTTAGTTAACCGTATCAGGCTTAGTCTCTGATTCGGGTTTCGACTCTAGCTCAAAGGCCCTCAGGTTTTCAAATTGGCCCTGAGGCGCTTTGTGTCGGTATGACCTGTAGCTGGCGACTTGGGCTGTTACGCGTAAGTTCGATACGACTAGTTGGCGACTCGGACTCTTACGCTTTAGGTCGGTACAACCTTTAATGTAGCGGGCGACTTGGGCTCTTACGCTTTTTTGGCCCTGAGGCGCTTTAGTTAACCGTATCAGGCTTAGTCTCTGATTCGGGTTTCGACTCTAGCTCAAAGGCCCTCAGGTTTTCAAATTGGCCCTGAGGCGCTTTGTGTCGGTATGACCTGTAGCTGGCGACTTGGGCTGTTACGCGTAAGTTCGATACGACTAGTTGGCGACTCGGACTCTTACGCTTTAGGTCGGTACAACCTTTAATGTAGTGTGTGACTTGGGCTCTTACGCTTTTTTGTCCCTGGTGCGCTTTAGTTAACCGTATCGGGCTTAGTCTCTGAGTCGGGTTTTGACTCGAGCTAAACGGCCCTTAGATTTTCAAATTAGCCCTGAGGTGCTTTGTGTCGGTATGACCTGTAGCTGGCGACTTGGCTATTACGCATAAGGTCGATATGACTAGCTGGTGACTTGGGCTCTTACGCTTTAGGTTGGTACAACCTTTAATGTAGCGGGAGAATTGGGCTTTTATGCTTTTGGTTGGAACAACCTTTAACAGTTCTTTTCGAAGTTTTTTGAAGTAATTAGAGGCCTGTGATTTTATGGCAACAGTCGGACGTCTCCGAGTTGCGTTAGTTTGGCCGGAGCCTTATGACGGTGGTCATTGTGTTTGGCCGTAGCCTTTTAGTCCCCGAGTGAGATAGACAAGGCGTCTATATCGATGGTATGCCTTTTGGGTCTTACAAGTTCGATATATAGCCTTGACTTTGATATGGGGTTCATTACTGTTTTAAAGTCTTACAAATTTGTACATGTTTTTCTTGAGGTCTGACAATTTTGATGTAGCCTCATGGAGGGCTTACGAGTTCGAAGTTTCCGGCCTTAGGATCTTACGGCTTCGAGTTAGATAGCTTGATGAGCCGACAGTCAGGGGCAATCCCCGAGTCAGAATTGATATTGCCTCGAGGAGTTCTTATGAGCTCAAAATTACCTTCCCTGGGGTCTTACGGCTTCGATTTTTTGGCGACTCGGTGGAGTGACTGTCGAGGGCAGTTCCTGAGTGCTTGATAAATTTTTAGCCCTGGGGCTGTCTCTTGTAAAAATGGCAAACTTCGTTGATGTGCGAAGTGTTTTGATGATAGAAGGTTCTTCTCTGATTACTTGGTACAAGTACACATGTTTTTTCCATCGAGGGTTCGATTATTCTATACGGACACGATTCATTCGACCGTTTAGTCTGATACATCATCCTCGTGTCGAGACCCTCTTTGGCATATTTTAGTGATCTCCTAGGGGGATGCCCCTCAGTATTCAAGGTTGATCGAAGAGAAGCCTTGAATACTTAGTGAGTTCTCCTTAGGTAGCATATGGATGTTGCCTCGTTAAAAACCTCACCGGTAAAACCCTTTTGGGATAAAATTCAACGTGAGGGAAAAAGAGTGCATCTCATACTTTAAAACCTAGGGCCTTCGAGTTGGGGGGGGGTTCTTCGACTCCTTTCAATCGAACACCTACACTCAGGTTAGCGTAAAGTATGAAAAAAAGGATAGGGTTGTACCTTAGCTGCGATGGCGCTCGAGCCTTGATACACTTTAATTATCACTTCTGAGGACGCGGCACGATCCTTTATTTGTTCCTACGAGGATGTAGTTTGTGACTTTTACTTGGTTATTTGCTTGTTTTTTGGCTCCTTCGATGTAGAAGGTGTCGGTGTCGCATCGTGTACTGCGAACATTTCCTTTGTTGTGTGTTGCTCCCTGTATATTGTTTTTACTCCATCCTTCGTAGGGAATTTCATCATTTGGTGGAGGGTTGACAGTACCGCCCTCATATTGTGGATCCATGGCCTTCCAAGCAATGCGTTGTACATCATGTCACCTTCGATGACATAAAACTTGGTATCCTGAATTGTTCCGACCACGTTGACCTGGAGGGTGATTTCCCCTTTCTTTGTTTCACTTTCCATGTTGAATCCATTGAGGACTCGAGAGGCGGGTATGATCTGGTATAGAAACCCGAGTTTCTCTACCACCCTCGACCGAATTATGTTGGTTGAGATACCTGGATCCACGAGCACATGTTTAATTTGAAATTTATTGAAAATAAAAGAAATTATCAGTGCGTCATTATGAGGTTGATACAAGGTCTCAATGTCTTCTTCACTGAACGAAAGGGCGTCTTCAGGTATGTAGCTTCGAGTTCGCTTTTCCCTGGTGACAGATATTTTCGTTTGCTTAAAAATTGGTCCCTGAGGGACGTCGACTCCACCAATAATCATGTGGATGACGTGTCATGGTTCTTCTGTTTCATTTTCTTGTTTGCCTCTCTTTCGAAATTGATTTTTAGCTCGGTCGTTGAGGAATTCTCGAAGGTACCCTTTGCTGATTAGTCGGACCACCTCTTCTCGAAACTGTCTGCAATCTTTGATCCTATGACCATAGGTATACGTCTCGGGATATTTCTCCGATTTTCTACGTACGGTTGATACCTTTCATTTTTTGCCTTGGCTCTCTTTTTAGAATCCTCGATTCCTTTGCTAGGACTCTGCTAGGATACACCGAGCCCGAGCGGGCTTCCAATTGATCGTCCTCGACCCTGATCTTCGACTGGTACCTGTTGTGCACATCTTCCCAAACTATGGCGGGGTACTCAATCAAATTTTGCTTCAGCTGTTTCGATGCTATTGAGCTTCTCTCATTCAAGACTTGAGTGAAGGCTTGTACCGCCAATAGTCGGATACCAGTGGTAATTCCATTCGTTCCAATTGAAAGCGGGGCACAAACTCCCTTAACATCTTACTCACCATTTGCTTGATTTTGAAAATGTCATACTTTCTTGTAGAGACCTTTATGGCACCAGCATGTTCTTTCACAAAGGAGTTCTCCATCATGGCAAATGAATCTATCGAGTTCGGGGGCAGGTTATGATACCACATCATGGCCCCCTTAGATAGTGTTTCTCCAAAAAAATTCAATAGAACGGATTCAATCTCTTCGTCCCTCAGGTTGTTCCCTTTAACAGCACAAGTGTAGGCAGTGATGTGCTCATTAGGGTCCGAAATTCCCCTGTACTTCGGGAATTCAGGCATTCTGAATTTCTTTGGGATAGGCATCGGAACTGCACTTGACAGAAATGGCTTTTGCACAAACTTTTTTAAATCTAAACCCTTCAAAACCAGGGTTGCGCTTGGGATCTGATCGACCCTCGAGTTGTAGGTCTCCATTTTTTTTCGTTAGCTTCTATCTTCTTTTCTCCTGATTCAATCCGTTTTGCGAGGTCTTCGAGCATTTTCATAATGGCGGGGTCGGCTGCTGACCCATTATCGCTCGATCTTTCTGGTGCATGTTCAACTCGAGGAGCCGTTTCTGGTGGTATTGTGCTCGAGGTTCTCTGATGACTTTGTAGCTGAGTAATAGCCACCTGTTGTGCCTGCAACATTTCAAAAATACCATGAAGGCTAACCTCCCTTTCCCTTTGAGCAGGGGTTCTCTGTGCTTCACGCTGGTCTCCTTCACAAACGCTTCCATCTGTATGAGAGCTCACATCGAGATCTTGGGCGTTGCGTGAGCCTTCATCGACAGGAATTTGCATTAGTTCACCTTCATGGTTTTGTGGTGGCACACCGGCACCTGAAGCAGTTGTGCCATTCTTTCTGTGGTCCTCAGGACCGTTGTTTTCATGCGCGTTTAGTGAGTTAGACATTTTCTGACCTGAAGTTGAAGATTCTTGGGCAAGAAAAGTGTGAAGAATAACTTGTGTTTTTAGAAAACCAGCACTAAAACAATCATTATTATTTTTAGCCCCACGGTGGGCGCCAAACTGTTTACCATAAGAATGTCATATTTATGATCAATAACAAGTAATAAATGGAGAATACTTCAAGAACACAATAAATGAGAAACAATAATTTAATGAAGCAAATGTAGAGAGTGTTTCTATTAGAGAGCAGAGGATGTTCTTGTTCTTGTATTGAATATCATATATCTTACAACGTGACAAGGGTCCCCTTTATATATGAGGGGGAATTCCAACATAGTACATGCGTAATTCATGTAAAGAGATATGGCTGGTACAACCTTTTAATGTCACGGTACGGGCTTGTACTATCTTGTGTACTTTGTCAGCTTTAACCACGTACCCCTTGCGGATTTTCTTCTTTTTCATGTCGACCCTTGATTTGTACTGCCTCGAGGTTGAGGACCCTCGATGTTGAGCTCGGGCCTTCGAACCTTCATTTTCATCGAAGTGGCCATGAAATCGAGCTCTCCGATTTTAGCCGTATACATAAATTTTATCTTTTATTTTCATTAATTTGTAATTTTCATTTAAACAATTCCATAAAATTTTAAATAATATAATTTGTAAGAAATTATTATAGATTAACTAATAATTCAAATAAAAGTGAAATCATTGAGATACAAGATTAATTAAATATATATTACATAACGACAAAATTTATTCAAAATACTACATAAATATTCAACTTCAACCTCTAGTATTCTCCCATAAATAGTCTATTAATGCATTACGAAGTACAAAATGAGCATCTTTGTCCTTAATTCTTCTATGTCGAGCTAAAAATTCTTGAAATCGTTGATTTTCATCTACTGTCATTTCTACTGTTGGGGGTGGACCTTCCAAATCATCTTGAATTCGTGCATTAAGATCATGCTCATTCTCGATTATCATGTTGTGCAGTATAATACATGTAGTCATTATACTATGTGCACTTCTTTTTGCCAAAAACGTGAGGAAAAAAACAAGAAAGCAAGGATATGCTAATATATCATCGGAGTCTGAGAATCCTACCCCTGATTCACCCTATCTATCATCTCCTAACTTATCATCATTTTAACTAAATTTAAATGAGGATGTTGCATGTGATTCTACATCATCACAACGGCCTAGTGGGGTGAAGAAAGGAAAAAAGAAAAAAAAAATTGACGAAGATTATATGAAGATAATCAAATCAGAAAATAATCGGATGGCTGAGGCGGTGAATAATGCACCCCAGGCAAAAAAAGAAGTTTTGACTGTTCAAAAAGAAAAACTAAGAGTCAAAGAAATGAAAGAAGAAAATAAAGTTTTAATGATGGATGTGAGCATGTAATTTTTAACCTACTATATACTCCTACAAAATTCAATAAATTAATTAGTGTTATAAACCTTTGTTGAATTTCAGTGTTTGTGTGTGAATTATTTGCATTGCATAAATCATAGTTTGTCTTTTAAAATTCATAAATGATTTAAAGTTGCATGATTCGGTGCATAACTTCAATCATTTTTTTGGAAAATTAAGAAAAATTATTCTTCAAATAATTACAAATTTTAACTAGCAATTTTACCTTTTAGTTTACTCATTAATTAAAATTTAAACTAGAGTTAGAGATAATTAATATATTATTTGTAATTGATTGAATTAAATAACAACAAAAATGTTGATTATTTGACACAATGTAGATTTCATGATTAATTTAATCATTTTTTCTAAAAAATTGTGAAATTTATTCCTTAAATGATATGAGTATTAAATTAAATGGTATTACTCTTAATTAATTTATCAATTAAGTTATAATTAGACAAAGACTAAGTTAGAATTAATTACTATATTTTTGTTGAGTTTTAATTTAATTCAAATTAAGTAAATAATTTAGATTAGCTTAAAAGGGGATTAAAATCGGACCTGAACCAAAATTACCCAGGCCCAAACCCCTTCTCTATACACAAACACACCCAGCCCAAGACCATAAACCCGTCCAAACAGCCCTGTTACCCCT